>CABFVX010000193.1:283641-301341 GCA_902151425.1 Timema shepardi | reverse complement strand
CCCCCAGTTCACCCGACCGAGATTCGAACCTTGATCTCCCCGTCCTCAGCAGTCGAGCTCAACACGACTAGCGCGTTAGCCAACTACGCCACCGAGGCGGGTACTTACGGTTATTATTATTATTATTATTATTATTACCCGTTCGGGTTGTACGCACTTACACTAATGTGTAATGGTAGAGTTATTGTGTGATGAAATGGAGGACCTACAGTTTAACGTGGAATCCGAACCACGGTGGAGGCCTGGAATTCCCCACATTGACAAGTTGTGATTAATACACGTCTTGTCGGAGGTGAAGGAAGGGTTTAGCAATCAGATAAATCTGTGCTGGGACCGAGGATTGAACCCCGGACCTCCAGCACAGAAGTCTGACACCTTACCCCTAGACCGCCAGGTCACCTTAAGAACTACTTTTGATATCATTATGTAAATAAAATTAAACTCTATGTTTGTACTTGGACAATATTTTATTTATTTTGGCTAAAAATAATGTTTGGCTATAAAAACTTTAATAACACTGGTATCTTGTAGCGTTTTCTATATCCCCATCTTAGACGTGTACTTATAGAATGTTGAATGAACCATTTCGTGCCAGTATAAATACATTTTATTCATATATGAAATAAGATGTAAAATAGCGATTAAAAGTTTTCCCACCTATATATGTACCTTTAAAGGGTCTAAAGGGGCTACACAAAACTTAATAGGGGTCTAAGCCTTCCTCACCTCCACCTTTATGCATCCTTATTTCTGGCTTTAGGTCTTTTTCTGGTCATTTTTACTATTTGAATTTTTTTTAAATTCTTTCTTGGCTCACGTCATTATTTGATAATTATTGGTCATTCATCTTAAATATGCGGCTAAATATAGTTAACATAAGTTCCTAACTTCTTTACTGATATTTCATAAATCCATGAACATCTAAACATTATAATTCTTTCTCGCACAATTAATTATTGTCGACCAGAGAAGATAATAAAGTCTTCCAATTCAATTTATAATTTTTTTTACTTTCATGGCTGGAAAATCCACCTTCCTTGTAAGTCACTGCTATTAAGCATGAAAATGTAGTTTTTCTTGATTTTCAGTCTGATTTTCATAGGAAGCCCGCTTTTGAAAAAACGGAAACTCATTTTATCAAAAAAGCGGGAAACAATATTAAAATTACTGTATCCACAGTCTTAGGCAGTTTAACTCTTTTTAGCACCACGTATTACTACCCATCCGTGTTATACGTTTATCTACTAATTACGCCAATAATTTTAGTGATTTGAAAGGTTATATTTAGAGGAAGTATACCCGCATTTGAGTGGAGGAATAGTGTAAACCAATTTTGGAAAACTACCCTCAGTACACCCGACCGAGATTCGAACCTCAATCTTCCCGTCATCGGCAGTCTAGTCTACTGCGAGAGTAGCACGTTAGACCATGCAGCCACGTAAGTGGGTAGACGGTTTAATTAATAATGTGAGAAGACAGTAGTTTATAAGGAAGCTTTTGATAAAAATTTAGATGAAATTTAAACACCATGGAGTCAGCCTGTTAGTGATCTGTATCAACCGAGTGACTGCCATTTTTTGGCAAAGATAATGCCAACATCTGTGGATAGAAGTTGTCATGTGGTTAACACAACAAACCCCACAACTGTTAATCTCAGTTTTATTGACCAGTGCTGCTACTTTTTCCATTCATATGAGTATAAGATGACCAGGTAGTAAGACGCAGTGCTAAAAATAACTGTATCTGGGAGTACGTGAACAAAAAAAGGTTTAATACAACTGATATAAAGAACTAAAGATTAGTTTAATGCCTACACTAAAGTTAGAGCACTGTATTTAAAAAGATTAAGCTATACACTTTTAAAGTGCCCATAAAGTTTCAAATTAGAAAAAATAAATAGAATAATAATATTGGTCACATGTCCTGGCACCTTAGTTTAGTCGGTAGTGTATCCCTCTACTAAACTAAGGGACCTCGGTTAGATTCCTGTCATGGATTAAAAATTATCATAGGTGAAAATTAATGTGGTTTTACACTTTCACAGTAATAAACTACCGGCTGGGGGCTGGAGGTTGTGTCTGTTTAAGTAGGTCTATAAGTCGTGTCAGTCAGTTCAGAAAATGCACGTGGAATACCTTAAATAAATTAAATTATATGATAATATGTCCTTCCCCTCCTACTCCACGTCCTATTCTCATCCCTTGATACATTTTTGAGTGTACCCTTGGGGAAATTCCAGCTAGGTCAACGTTGAATCCTCCTTAGGTACCAAAAACGGTGAACTTCAAGCGATTAGGCCAAACACTTTTAAATACCAATGAGACTTTTTTTTATACTTCCTCGAAAAATAACTTTAAAAAACCCTACAAATTCATGTTCTCCTTCGCTCACACTTGTTAAAATTAACCTTTCATGATTAATTTCAAGAGGGAGGACCTATTCCGAAACCTTCATTGCTCTGTTTTATTCGCGTACCTCTTTTCGCCTTCTACTCTCCCATTCTCATCAACACCATTGAAGCTCGTTAAAGGCTTTCGTGATTAAAAGTCACCCCACCCTTTCGTACTCCTTATTCCTCTTCCCGGTAATCTCTTCGTCATCTTCATGGGTAGAAGTTTATTACCATTTACTCAAGACTTGAGACCCCTTTAACATTCCATCCTTAACCTTCAACTCTTGAATTTCGAGGGTTGAAATTCTTTGTTTTCTGCTCGCAGTTTGATTATACTGAATATCCCCCTCTGAGGGAACTGCCGGTCTAATGGAGAAAAGATTTATCTTCCCTCTTCCTCTACAGGTTATCCGTTGCCAAATCTCTTCGCTTTCAGTTGAGTAGGAAGGTGGTGTGATTAGGTTAGAACTGGTTATTGGCAACATCGACGAGACAGCGTTGCAAAACGTGTCTTGTGTTTAAGAGAAGATGAATAAACAAAGACAGGAGAATGACAACGCTGTTTCCCAAGAGTGACCATGAGGCTGTCTTAGAGATAATATCCAGTGTAGAGAATGACTGCAATATGGCAATAGCTACGCTAACTACAAATAAATTAATTTAAAAAAGAGAGGTGGGGGGACTCATCCATTATCCTGGTTCTTTAGGAAAATTGCTTAACGACGTTGCTTACTTGAAGATTTTGAGGTTATGTCGCAAAGAAAGTTACATCTTAACTTGATGCACCTAAGCATTCTAAGAACTATCACACTTAGACGCCATTAAACAAAATAGAAAGAGAGGAGGATAAAATGAGCAGTTTGCATTGCAAGTCCTCTTGTTTATCTACTAGTAACAATTCCCCTCTTCCTGTGACGAGTTTACATACTCACGTTACCAATTGTCCCTTGAAAACTTTGAGTTGGTTTTTAAAATTACCTTTTCCTTGTTTCCTATTCTAGATAGACATATGCTACCACTGATTTTTTAAATCTACATTCTGGCAGGAAGACTCCTAAAGGCAATTTTTGTGATCAAGCCAAATAACCTAAGTTATATATGATTTATATAAAAAATTACGTTTACCAAAAACTACTTCAAGATATAAATAATAATTTTTATGAAATTGTAGGAATATTTTTAGAATGAATTAAAGATTTATTATTTTTGTTTCAACATCATATCTTTAAAACTCGTTGAATAAAAGGTAAAATTCACTGTAGTGAGAAAATTCTATCTTGACCTGCCATGACGTCACAGGTCATCAACGTCCTTAAAAAATAACCCTTTAGTTCGAGCCACGGTGTGGCCACTGCATATCTTATGGAGAAAATATTTATCTTCACTCTCTTGTCTTATATTTAAGGGAAGCTTGACCACATGAAAACAGGAAAATGACAACTCTGTTTCCCAATACAAGCCATGCAGTCTTCTCAGAGATGATATCAAGTTTAGTGAGATCAAACTACCAGTGAACCAAATATCATGTGGCTTTGAGATCAATAGAGTACTGGTAAACCCCCTCCCCTTCTTCGTCACCCTACAAACCTCCCCCAAATCTGTTACGATAGTAAGACAGTGGTGTCATGGAGACTGATTAGGAGTTTGATAAACGTACAATGCTGGGTGCTAATAGCTCATCCAGTATTGAATAAAGTCGTGTTCCGAGGTCTAAAATACCTTGACAATATTAAAAACATATTAAAAAATATCATTAATTAAATTAAGATTCATATTTACAAACCGTTAACAATGTTGACTACTTGATAATTTCGAAGATATTTTGAAAAGCGTACTGCATCTTATGGCAGCCTCCTTAGTCAGAGAGAAAGTATCAATCGATGTCAAGCCACACGGCTTAAAATACAATGGTCTTTCTTGTTTTCTGGAACTACTGCTCTATAGTGTCTAAACATATACTTCCTTTTGCCCTTCACTTACAACCACCCTTTGTCATGTCAAGGGGATAGAGGGGTAAGAAAACTACGAATCTTCTTATCTCAAGGTAAAGAGGAAAGATCGCTGCTAGTTCTAAAATATTTTAAAATAACTTTTTCATCAAACCTTATCTCCTAACTCCACAAATATGATTAAAAATTCGTTAAAAATCAGCTAATGTCACATTTTTACACATATCTCTCTATTAAATGAAATTCAAAATATGGGGTTGTTAGGGAAAACTTTTTGTGGATCATTAAAAATAGTCAAATTTTGTCTTGTACACGTAAGCATTACAGCTAACTTTAGAGATAGTTTGACGTCACCACAAATCTTACTTTTGCCAACAACAATGTATCTGCGTTTCTTAATAATGAAGGGGAGGGAGTGAGGCTAAATGTACTTTTTAAATTAAATTTTTACAACATAATGTAATATTTATATATATAATAAATATTACATTATGCTGTAAAAATTTAATTTAAATTAAATTAATTAAATTAATTAAATTTTTTACAACATAATGTAATATTTATATATATATATACATACATATATATATATATAATAAATTTTTATTATATAGTTTTATTTATATTTATATATTTATTTTTATTTTTAATGATCCACAAAAAGTTTTCCCTAACAACCCCATATTTTGAATTTCATTTAATAGAGAGATATGTGTAAAAATGTGACATTAGCTGATTTTTAACGAATTTTTAATCATATTTATATATATATATATAGGCATTAATTAATATTTGTAGCATTCATAATAATATTAATATTATAAATGCTTCAATGAAATATTAACAATATTAATAATTTTAATATCAATATGAATATTATATATCCGTAGACCGCCAGGTCACCTCTCAATCTGTTAATTGGGTTTGAAATAACGGCGATCATTCCGAGGGAAGCTCGATGGGTCGGGGGTTTCGAAGTTGGGCTCCCACAGGTATCCCCCACCCGAAGGGCGACTCAATAACCCTAGTAGTTTAAGTAATAAGTCCGGGGGCAAAAGGGGGGAAGTGTTGATGTTTTAGGTTAAACGGTATAAGTAGTTTTAATTAGCCTTTATGTTAACTGAACGTCCGAATTATGCCCATGAGAAATCTCAGCTCAATCGGTCTGGTGGTTTTTGAGTGAAAGGGTAAAGTATATTTGTAGCACACGACACAATGACAGAGTGATTACTCTTAATAGTACAGAAGTAGGTATAAACAAATATGCTACACACTAAATACCTCCTCAAATTATGTAAATATTCAGAATATTCTATATTAGTTTGTTTATCTTAATATTATATTTTTAGTTTGTCCAATAGTTTAAATGGTATTCTTTTGTGCTCCACTGAATCAATATCTATTAACAGGGAGGGATGTGAAAGGTTATCGTATGTGCCTTGGTGTAACCAATTAAAGTAGCTTTTTATTTAATAATACGTTCATCTCACGGATTATTAACGACTTAATCAAAGGATTAGGGGTGAGTAAGGTAGCTTATAGCGAACGCAACCACGCTGTACGATGATTAGGTTTATTAAAGCCCTCATGTTGTGGTTTGAGTTTAAAACTTAAACTATTACACTCTTCAGACTTACATTTAAAACAAATAAAATAAAAATGTTTGCAATTATATCGCAAAGCCTTTTGCTTACCCTTTTTACAATACCAATTTAAGACTTATCCCCCCACCACTTCTAAAGAAGGTTTGGATAAGTCTTATTCTGGTTTGACGATTTCATAACCTTATTTTTAAAATAAGACAATCATAGATTGCTATTTGTTTGAAGACTTGAGCTTTGATCAATGGCCAAGTTTGTTTATGTATAGATATTTATATTAGCAATTGGATGATCTTGGTCCACAAGGCTGATTTATGTTGGTACATTGTCGACATAGAAGAATAAATATATTTTATTTTATAGTATTACAATTCAAAAATACAAGCATTTATAGACGGGTTTTACTACTAAAATATAAGATATGTTTAAAAAATATATAATGGCAATAATATTATAAAAATTTTTTTAGGATGATTATATTTATTTAAAGTCTTTCCAATGCTCTAATTCTAGCTATTCTACAGTTTTTTAAACTAATAAATGACGTACTGAATGTAAAACCTCTCAAATAATGGACTTTAAATTATTATAGCTTTTGTACATACATTTTTAACAATTGAAAATAAAATATGTATTTATATATTGATTATTTATAAGTAATTTTAAAAATACAATATTGAAAAAACACACACACTCCCAAAAACGTTAAAGATATATCCCAATCCATATAAATTAAAGTACCTCCATGACTTGTTTAGGGTTTCTTTTCAAAAGCTATAAATTCTACTAGATCAATAATATTCTCATGACTTTTCAAACACCATGTATTGTGGCTGTTGACATATCAAGTCAACTTCGACAACTGTAGTCAAACTTTGTAGTCCAGTGGTCAGAGTTCCAGAAGTCCCAGTTCCAATCCCCGTCGTTCCGTTCTGTGAAGCAATGAATCTGGAGCGAGGTCAACTTAGACTCGTGAGGACAAATGAGGAGCTACTTGAATATAGAAAGACGTAGCAACTCCGGTTTAGAAAAATGAGATTAAAGGCCAGATGGCTCATCGTGCTGACCCCATGACAACCTCCATCCGTAACTGGTGGTAGTACCGTCGTTAGCTGCGGTGGATGCTCGGTTACTTGAGGGCCCACACCATGAAGCAGTCAAACTATTTGTTAAATAGGGCCCCAAAAAACGGTGTATGGAATAAATCTCAAATTACAGTTCTTGTATAGTTTTTTCCCCCCACAATCGTGGCTTGTGAGTCGTTTCCAGGGTAGGCCGGACTTGATGCTACCGTATTAGTAAACTTCCTCCTCCGATTCAATGGTAAAACTTAACTTTGGAAGACAATGCATAAACATTCACCCACTACATTTTTGGGTTTGGGATTGGTCAAATGGATATTAGGGGTGTGGAGGGGGGTAAAAGTGGAGAGAATAGGGATGTGGTATCAAACGAAAAGTGTCAATATTTTTACTCATTTCTAGTATTGAAAGGGAAATATTTATATAACAAAGCTATCAATCCCTTCCGGAGGAAATCCAGCTTTACTTTGTAATAGACTTCCATGTTCTTGATACCACTCTATTTAGTTTCGATTCCACTTTTATTTACTGAAATGTGTTTCGACTTCCGGGGGATGATCAGAACTGGAGAAACTAGCCTAGAGATAGCTGACAGCAAAATTTGGCAAAAAAAAGGTCCAGCGTTCATTCTACAGTTGTTTAGTCTTGTAGACAATATATGTTCGTAGAATTAATACTTGTCCCAAAACTAGGACGTCTGGAAAGAATTTGTTTGCTGCCACCAATTTTTGCTGTAAGAAAAATAAAATCGTTGAGTATTATTACAAAACAAATCTTATTTTCGTCTTAAGAAGACCGTCAAGTGAATATCCTAAGACATAAACAAACTTAAATAAATAGTAAGAAAATACTTACTTCCTCAATATTTCTCTACAATTCCTTTTACTAATTAATTTACATTTTAGTACCAAGACAAGGTCTTTGTAATTACAATCAAGAAGCAATTTTGAGACTTTTACAAATCTTTAATCTCTCGAATATTTTAGGATTAAAGGGATTCAATGAATCAAGGATTCAAGTGTCCCATCTTGTCAAAATTAATCTAAGAATGGAAATGGCTTTGTTTGATCCCCATGTGGATTTACTTTCTGAATCTAATGAACATATTAGCCTTGATAATAGTTTCTAAGCTTTTTGTTTACAATAGTGAATATTGAAAACTTAAAAAATATTAATTGTAGTTACTTGCACATATTATTATTTATTGTAAACATTTTGTACGATAAAATACTAAAATAAAAATGTGTATACAATCAAACTAGACCATCCCTATGTGACATTTTTATATAAAAAAAAGAATGCATCTTCCTAGACACCCATCATTTTGGAGGCCTTTATTATCCAAGGGCTCCATTTCACTATTATCTACCTGTACCACTGAATACTCGTACGTTGAATTACTTTCAAGCACCCCATTTAAAATAAAGTTACGTCACTTATAAGGCATAAAGTTAATATTAAACTGGTTTGCTGAAGAGGGGGAGATCAGGGTTCGAATACCGGTCAGATCTACCAAGGGAAGTTTTTCCTAGACGGTTTCCCACCCTTCCTCCACACAAATACGGGTATCTTACCTCTAAAATTATTCTTTTCTCACCCCTACCCAATTAGACTATCATAGATGCGTATAACATGTAGTAAGAAGTGGTGGAAATTTTTTTTTGAAAGACTAGGCCACTGTATAAAAACCTTCCAATGCACTCCCTTGGGATTTCTAGAGTCAGTAGAGTGATTGCAAACCATACTATGCTGAGACTCTCTGATATTATCTTTGATTTTCAAATCTTTAATTAGGACCTTCGTGCAAAAAAAAATAAAAATAAAGAGGAGGGAGGGAGGTTCATGGGTAAAACTGTATTCTGTACTTACACTCTTACACTCGACTCAATAATCAATTCGTAGGGGGCGTCGTCTTCAACCGACGCCACCGGAACCATTGGCACCGGTGCGACCACTGGAGCCACCGACGCTTCTGCACCCATCGTCGACTGTGGTGTAAACCTACCAGAGATATAACGAAGAACGCGTGAGCCACTTATTGACTATACTCGGTTACAACCTGAGAGGGGACTTGTTATCCGACTAAATCTCCGAAGAGATCCCTCGAAGGGCTTTCCAGCTACACTGTACCTAGGCTCTGAGGACCCTAACAGTGCGACCACTGATACCCATCGGGAATGGCACCTTTTCGCCAGAGATAGACCGGAGTCCATGAGCGTCATTCCGGGTATCCGGGCACCCGAAAAAACCAGTGCCAGCCCTTCCATGCCAGCCTGTATTGGGTAACTTGGGATAAACCTCCCCTCCACTGGGACCGGATGGAGGGAGGAGTTGGCTCCTCGGCCATTATGAGTAAGTCACGAGATCAACCTCCAAACAGCCGTCTCCACTACCTTCGTTCCCTCAAACACTGTCCTTTTATTTTACCCACCATCTTAGCTGCTGCCCCAGCCTTTTCGAGACCAGCTATCCGGAGTTGCACAGCGGGGACCTCGTGGAGCTGCCCTGACCAGCTATCCCCACTGCATGGGTACGCACCACCAACCACTTGGTGTGTCGAGAAGGGAGTATCCCCCTTCTCACACACATATGACCTGGCCGGGGTCTTAGCTATGCCAGACCCCGTCCGTCACATTGACAAGGGGCCACGTCGTAGAGGTGTCCCGACAGGATTTTTTTAGAGTTCTATCAGTACCGGTAGGTGACAAAGACAGTCTAGTGCTCGTTTATATGAAACGTGCGTGGGCCCAGAGTGCATCCCGTCCACCTTACATTGGGCCTGTGCCTTATGCCTGAGCACCGTGACACCGTCCCCCCCTCCCCACCAGTGAGGGGACTGTTAGCTTAATTTACCACAACAACGTTGCCATTAGCTTGTACTTGAGTGATCTGTCTCCCTCCATACACGATGAATCTTGCAACGCTGGATTGCCGATGTTGCCAGTGTTTTCTTTTAGCTGGCTTCTTACCTTCAGTACTAACATCAGCGAGTGAAGGTGTTTGGACATAGCTAGGTCCAGGAAGGGATAGAGAAAGGAAGAAAAAGAGAGATAAACATAAAGAGACAGAAAGAACGATCGAGAGAGAGAAAGAGAGTGAAAGACAGAAGGATAGAGGTAAAGAGAAAGAGGGAAAATAATGTGAAAAGAGAGAGATATAACGAGTGGGAAAGAGGGAAAAGAGAGAGTAAGAGAGAAGAGGAAGTATGAAGAGTAAGAGAGAGATAAGAAGAGAGAGAACCTAATATGGTAACCATTAGCGCTGCCGCACCCTCATAGGCTGTTGCTAAGTTTAAACGATGCACTGAAATTCAATCAAATCTCGAGTCAAACTCATTTACCAACTGTTTGATGGGTGTATACTACAATACTTAAAATAGGTTTAAACTTGTGATTTTAATAACCAGGTAAGCACTTGTTTTGGTTTTGTAGAAACTCAGGCGCTAGTATCATTATCAAGCCCATCTATAGAGTTAAATTATGATACTTTAACGCTTGTGATAAAAAATAATTTCAAAATAATTTAAAGATAACTTTTTAATAACCCCTCTTTCCCCAAACTATAATTTTAAAGATGCCACTGTTGAAAGAGGTTTTTGGGCACCCCTTGGATAGCTAATTAATCCCGTTGAAAAATCATGCACTACGCAAGGCCAGATTGTGTTGCATCATAAAAGCCTACTAGGTTTGAGATTACACCATTCCACGTCATAAAAGCCTGCTGGATGTGCGTTTAGTGACGTTTAGAGACATTATAGTGACGTCTGAAGAAAGCACACACAATACTCTCCGATAAACAACTGTCAGGAGTTAACACTTCTGGCACGTAAAAGGCAGCTAAACTACGAATAACGCATTATTTGGGTACTTCCCGAGACTGAACCAAGCTCTCCCAGGATTTCGATAATGCCCTCTAACCCATCATCAAATAGAGCAAGAGCAATGTCCAAGAAAATACGTTTTATATATTACTTATTCTATGGCATTAGGAATTCGAAAGTTCATTGGCACATCTAAAAATAAAGTACGCTACCCATCTATATCTTGAGCTAGTTCTATACAGTCCACCTCATTACAGCCTACTCTTATCTTGAGATAATTATATCCAGTCCACCTCATTGCACCCTATCTTTTTCAGGTCCATTCTGCTATCCTCCCAACTGTATCTACGTCTTCCTTATGGTCTCTTCTCATTGGGTTTATCAGTCAATACCCTGAGCACAGTTATAGATTCTCCCATTTGAGCTGCATGTCCTGCCCTGGGAGATCATATTATCCTAACAATGTCTTATGATGAGTACAGGGTAGATAATTCATCAATAACCTTCTCCACGTCCATATATGTGTGTATATATATATATACATATCAAAGGTTGTGCTTATTGCATTTACCAGGTGTAATCCAGGTTGGTCTCCTCGTCTTTGATGTTCGGTAAGCTGTCGACCAGCGATTTCATATCTGATTCGGTGACTCCAGTGCTGAAAGTATAAAACAGTGTCATAATATTTTGGTGAATAAGATGTAAACACATTTACACATATCCAGTACAAAAATAATGCGATTCCTATTCATGTATTTCTTAAGGCTGAAAATATAAAACTAACGTTATCTGATATTAATTTAGTTTGCAAGATGGATGACGTTGGGCGTCCTTGTAGTCTCATATCTGCTACCACACCCATTTAAAGCTGCACATTTTCACTATTTTCTTGAGACATCTCTACCGGATTTTTTCCCCCACGAAAGATGTGTCCATAGCTATACTGTGTGAGAGAGATTATAGTTTTAAATCTGCAGGGTACCCATCGCATTTTGGGGTACAGAGCTGAGAATGTGATTGGTTATGCCCTACTCAGGAAGGGTGGATCGGATGTGTAGGAAAAGTGGTTTGTCCTCCTCTGTCACCTGATCTCAGTTTATTCGATTTATTTATAATGTGGACACTTGAGGGAATATTTTTAATTGAAGTGTGTACAGGATATAACACATATGTGCGAACACTATGACATTGACTCATATTGATTTGCACATGTTCGGAAATGTTCGCCAACATCAAAGCTGTACATACTAAGCCGATATAATGGGATGTGGAGAACCAAACTAAACGAACCAATGTGTGCCAACATCAAAACAGTACGTACTGATACAATATGATACTAAACGAACCAATGTGTGCCAACATCAAAACAGTACGTACTGAGACAATATGATACTAAACGAACCAATGTGTGCCAACATCAAAACAGCACGTACTGAGACAGTATGATACTAAACGAACCAATGTGTGCCAACATCAAAACAGTATGTACTGAGACAATATTATACTAAACGAACTAATGTGTGCCAACATCAAAACAGCACATACTGAGACAGTATGATACTAAACGAACCAATGTGTGCCAACATCAAAACAGTACGTATTGAGACAATATGATACTAAACGAACCAATGTGCGCCAACATAGAAACAAAGCGTACTGGGCCGAAACGATGCAATACGAACATGTGTGTGCGTGCAAACCTTATTATCGACACATATCTTGAGATGCTTTGTGGAAGTTTTGAAATTTTATTATATGAATAGATTTTTGTGTGTGTGTAAAATACAAATATCTGCAATGGTTTTATAACCTTGTCTGGAATAATAGTGTGTATCCTTACCCCATTTGACTAATTCCGAAAACTAACCATCTGACGAAGTGTACTTATTATTTAAAAATCCAAAATGTTACCTGATTTTTAAAATCTTAGTTTTTCTTCAACATAAATTTGTGTATGTAACGTGTTGGCTTGTGTACTAAGTGATGTCACTCGTTCAATCATATGTTTTTTCTCCATCTGGCACTACCTTCTATTCTCTTTACATTGTTACCGAGGACGGGGAGGTATGGGCTGGAATCTCACCTGATTAAATTGGGGGTAATTTTCAAAGTGTAATTTATCTCTGTAATATACTCATCCTTTCTTCAGGATAATTTGGGTACACTTCCAATGAGTTAGTCTCAAAATTCCACTATTTAGAATTTGTCATTAATAGACTATATGTTGAAGGTTGATCATCTTCTACTACTACTATTACTACTACTATTACTACCATATCTACTAGAATTACCACTACTACAGTAATTCAAATATACATATAAATGTTTATTAATATATTTATATAAATATAAAATACATAAGTGCGTAAATATATACATACATACGCACATACAAACATACATACATATATAATCACGCCGTTTCCTTACGGAGTAGGCAAGAAACTGTGCAAATAACTCAAAAAAACCAACTCTGTACTTAATCCATCTTCACTTTATCCACACTCCCCTATCCTCGCATACTTCCTTTGCTTCAACAACATCCATACATGCATTACTTATAATAATAATAATAATATTTAATGTACTCACTTGTTGAGTTCTTGGACGTAGTTAAATTGATGGCTGAGGGGAGGATTGACTGTTCTATTTTGACTACTCATCTGGACTGAACTCCCACTAAACAAAACACATATTCTTTTGTAATTTTTTTCCCCAAGCACCGCTTAGTACATCTTATTTGGGTTGTGAACATTATATACTAATTATGTTAATGTGTTTTGTATGAGTAAGGTTGAATTTGTAATAAAACTACCCACATATGCGAGTAGTACTGATATTGACTCGCGTTTCCTTCTATTCCACCTTAAATTTAACCTGTTTAAAATACTGTTTTTATTTGTTTTCAATTTTTACCGGTGGTAGCACTGGATACTAGTAGGCATACGCCTTACCACTGAGGCAGTTTACCGTTTTAATGTCAAAACATTATTCTGTAAAGGGCGATTATGAACTGTATGTTTGTTTTTTTATCGTATGCCAAATATAACCGGAAGGGACATGACATCCAGGTTTAGTCACCATATGTGTAGACTATTAGCCGCTCTTGTGATAGATAGAGCCTTGCCCAGGCAGGGTACACCTATGGAGGTTGTCTACACGTATCTGTAATGAGGCTATGTGGTGATAAACACTATAAAATTTTGGAGCAGGCGTGAGTCTTAACCTAACCTTAGCCTAATCATCCAAACCATGGTGACCGTTAGTAATATTCCCCTTAAAGGAAAAATACCCAAATTATTAGCTTGAAATTGAACCCAGGACCCCTAAGCTCGTAGTCAAACTGTATGTAATGATTGATTATAAAAATGTTTTAAATTTATACACACAAACACTTTAATTTAATTTTGAGAAGCTATAAAACTATTCCCTTTTAGTTTTTAATCAGAATCTATTTCTATAAAGTTCTTTATATATAGGTTTTTTTACAGTCCTTTCATGTTAATTGGACATAATTTGAAAAAGACTTACCGGGGAAATTAATACATAAACATTTTTATTATCTCCCTTTGTTTTTTTTGTCAAACAAAATGAAAAATAACTGTCGTCACATTTAGCACATGGTAATGGTGCAGCAAGTGCTTCATTTTACTCCTCTCAGTGCTTATTAAGTGTTTTTTTGTCCAAGTCATATTATTTAGATGCACAGCTGCATAAATGTTTTGAAAAATATTTTTTATATACATGCTTGATAGTTTTTAATCCAATAAATACTATCTATTTAACTTCCTAAACAGGTGTGTATTATATTTATTTATCTATACTAATAATATAAAGAGGAAAAATTTGTTGTTTTTTTGTGTTTTTTTGTTTGTAATGGATAAACTCAAAAACTACTGGATGTATTTTAAAAATTCTTTCACCAATATAAAGCTACATTATCAGCGAGTAACATAGGCTATATTTTATTTTGAAAAATTAATTTATTCCTTATTAAAAACAAAAAAACAAAAAATCAAATCTCTTCTCTTTATAATATTAGTGTAGAAAAGGAAGTGTTTGTTTGTTTGTGTGCCATGCCCAGCCAAATCTACGGCACGTAGAGATATGAAATTTTTAGCATAGGGGGGCGTGAGGGGGCTCGAATGCACCTCAAAGCAGGATTTCTAGCTAGCTTTTTAATTAGGCTATTTCTAACACAATACCACAGTGGGTCACGGGTAATGACGTGTAGGATCTACACTGTAATGTACCCACTTCCACAAAATATCCAAACATAAAAAAAAATATTCAAAAACGGTTGGCTATTGTTTACCTTTGTATAGTCAAGAAAGACACCTAAATAAAAATAATACTTAGTCATTTACAAAGCTACTTGTTATTTACATTCAAAGTCTAAAAACCAATTAGGTTGATAATGAGCAAGGAATTAAATGTCATGCAATGGTTTGAAATAATTTTTGTTGTGGAAAAAAAACTATTGCAATCAAATTCTATTAAAACATTTAACACGAGTTATTAGGCATCGAGTGGCTTTTGTTGAAATGATAGCTGTGGTTAACTGAAAATTAACTTCGCATATTCGCATAATCATCACCAGTTATTAACTTTTGGATCCTGTTATTTATATGACGATTAATTAGGTTTATTTTACCAGCGCATCTTATTCCTCTATTGGGTAATATGCTACTTTACTAGCTACGCTAATGGTTTTAGGGATTAGGAAAGCTCTATTTATAGGAAGTGTACCCGTATTTGCGTGGGGGGAGAGTAAAACTATTTTTCTTAAAACCTCTGTACACCCGACTGGGATTCAAACCCCAATCTCCCTGTCAATAGCTGTCTTGTCTAATGCGAGTGTAGTTCCTTAGACTATGCGGCCACCAAAGTGGGTGATGATTAATTAAAACACACATATTGTAAAAATATAATGACGTGAAGTTTCGTGAATTTGTTTAGTTCTTTCATCAACGCTGACAACTATCCTGCTTACATAAATAAATAACCTATATGTCGTCATCGTAAATACTTTCTCATCGGTATTAAAAAAAATATCACTAACCTACATTTAAATTAGGTTCCCAGGCAAAAAAAACATACATTCCTATTTACACCCAGGCATCCATTTGGAACCAAATAATCATAGCAATTTTTGAACATTTCCAAATATTCTAAAATCAGTCACTACACTGCTTTTAAATGATTTCCTTCCCCCTTAAATAAACCACTTTAAAGAAATATTAACAGGGTCCACATTTTGATGACATGCCATTTTATTTTGCTTCATCATATACAATGCACTTGATATGTACAGTACATAAACTTTGTTCATGATCCTCTAGTTGTAGAAATGTATATTTTACAGGTAGTTTTTTGTAGGCAATTAGGTTTGTACCCTCTTTAATTGTATGTTTGTAAAATAAATACTCCTGGTGAAAGACTGCAACTAGGCTGGAGAGAGTTACGTTGGAAGGGGTAACTATTATTTTTGAAACGGTTATTTGTAGGTAAATCATTGTTATATTTATCAGAATGCAAGAGTTTAGTTGTTAAAGGCTTTTCATTACATTTTGTAAAGTGTACGTTTGAGTTAGACGTGTGTATTTACTACAAGTTTTTGCCCATATTATTTATGCCATTTTTTGAAAATTCTAAGTCATTTTTAAATTTTTTTAGGTAAGTTTATAAATCATTTTAAGGTTATGCAAATACATGCCTTAGTTATTAATGGCGTAAAACCCTTCAAAAATATTGATTTCTAACCAAATAATTGTAGTCATTTTCGAAAAAATTTGAAATTTTTAATACCATTAATTTTAAAAGTTATACCACGTGTTCGGCTTTTGGTAAAAACACCAACACCTTAAATTTAAACGAAATACATCAAAACGTGTCAGCCGAAGCTTTAAGTACGGGGAGGCATATTATAAATAAGGCCCTAAGCTACCCGGCCTACACAGGGACATAAAGATAAAGGTCCTATTCGTTAACATCTTTGCATACTTGGTGATTTCGGAGCTATCCTGAAAAGCGGGTTGCATCTTATCTTGACGCACTTCAGTACGCAAAGAACTATCACACTTAGATGTCAATGTAAGAAAGGACAAAAGAAATAAGAAAACTAAAAGTTTACCCTATGAGGCTTCTTGCCTAGGTACTGATAAAACTACCCCTTTTCCTCTGACGAGTATACACACTCACTCTACTATCTACGCCTGAACAACATTGACATCCATTTCAAAATTAACATATCTAGTTTCCTATTCAAGATAGACGAATACTTCCACGGACATTTTTAATCTACATCCTGGCAGGAAGACTCCTGCAGGACATTTTCATGACCAAGCCAAATAGCTTGCGTTGTAAAGGATTTATAAAAGATTTGTTTAAAAAAAATTACTTCAAAAACAAAAATAATAGTTTTGTGATTACTTTTAGAACTATTTATAAATTCATAGTTTCCGTTTCAATGTTATGTGTGATGAAATTTAAATACAATCACAATGGGAAATGTAACTTGACTTGCTGTTACGTCACAGGTAAGAAACGTCCTTAAAAATAGAAATTACCTTGGATATGGCGGCGGGGATTTCCCTTGGTTGACGTTCCCGTGGTTGGCCCTGAACACGTACGGCTGAGGGCGTTCTTGTTCGACCATCGTGGGCTTCCTATACTGATAACTGAAGAGAAACAGAAACGTGGAATGCATATACTCAAAGAACACGCCAACAAATAGACCAAATTATCTAAAGTCGATTGTATATTAAAAATCAGTTCCATATCTCACCACTGGAACGCACTAAAACGATAGTGTGGCTGAGGCAGGAGTGGATTATATATATATATATATATATAT
>CABFVX010000193.1:270672-280997 GCA_902151425.1 Timema shepardi | reverse complement strand
CACATTCACAAGATGTCTTGTCAGAGGTGAGGGAAGGGTTTGGAAATCAGATAAATCTTTGCCGGGACCGAGGATTGAACCCCGGCCGCCAGCATAGAAGTCTGACACCTTACCCCTAGACCACCAAGTCACGAAAAAGGCTGTAGAGAATGTTGAGGGATACTTACTCATTGAAAAGCGGATTTTGGTTAGCGTCAACTTGGAACGAGGTTGCTGCGGCAGGCTGGTAGCCGAAGAAACTAGGGTTATAGCTGGAAAACAAATTGAAATATTTGTTACACCTACTGTACAGCTTGCATACCGTTCATTATTTCAATATAGGCCTGAACACCATCTAAATATTTTTTTCTAAAATAAAATAAAATTATATTGTTAAAAAAAAGATTGATTAAATAATCACTTTTAAGGTTTTATGATATTTGGGGTCACTTTTTCGGTGAATCATTTTGATGGTTGCCCACGAAGTTTCTTGCCAAAATAATCTACTGTAGTAAAAATTTGTGTTTTATCCAAGAAACGGAAAATTTTGACTAACGTAGGAATGTATCCATGAAATCTTCAAATAATTTCTTCCTTACATTTGATGTATTATATTGACTTAGCAAAGAGTATATCTTTATCAGAATATTCGTTTGATATGTAATTAAACATGTTTAAGTTAACAATTATAATTTCATTCACAATTAAATACCTTTTCTCATTTTTTATAGATTGACATAAGCTATCCGTTTATATTGAGGTCCGCCACTAGATTCTGAGGGTTCAACTGTGGCCTTTTGGCATATTTAAGTTGGAGACTCCTGTCATAGATGTACACCAAGGGATTTGATTGCTTAGTTTGACAGGCATAGGTGATCACATGGTCTTAGCCTTGGTCAAGCCAATCTACTCTTGTTTGCTAGTGACGGGGAAGGTTGATATTTGATTCTCAGCTGAGTGTGATAAGGGTGGGTTTTCATAAATGGTTTCCTCCTCCCTTCGTGTTAAGATGAGGGTATATATCCTCTACATTTTACATTTCTCATATCCATATTATTTTGTGTAAATAAATGCGTATAGCCCATATGTACGTGGAGGAAAAAATAAGAATGTAGTAATTTATAATTTTATATTTTTTTAAGAGTCTTGTTAAATATTTAAAATAATTTAATATTGTTTCCTTCATATTTATTTTTAATTTTTATATTTGCAAAATTATTGGAAAATTACACCTGTACATGGGAATCGAACCTGGGACCCTTGGCTTAGTATGACAATGGTCTAACTAATGAGCTATCCAGGAAACGTCCTGTGCACAGGGTAATTCTTCATTCATACTAAACAAATGGTGCCGGGTTCGATTCCCATATCCAGGTTTCATTTTTCAGAATTTAATTTTAAAGATTCCGAAAATTTTAAGGGAAAAGGAAGGAAAGAAGGGATAGTAATTTTGGCACACACAGATTAAGGGGGCGAAGGCGACTCGACACTTTTTTTTTTCTTATGTCCAGTATTTTGGCAAATTATTTTATTTGTATTATTATTATTATTATTCTGCCTAGTGTTCTTATTTTTGTTCTTATAATCGATATAAATACCTATTTATTTTCATAACTTCCCTTTATTGATGGTATTATTATTATTATTATTACTATTCTAGAATTTGACAACTATTACAAAAGAAAAGCCAAACTAAGAGTGTTAAATAAGGACCTCTCCAATCAAAAATTTACCCAGTACATGTTCTACCTCCACTATTTAGATTTTCATCATTCTGTTTACAGTTTATTTTCAAATATTTATGTTGTGTGTATATATATATATATACATATATATATATATATTATATATATATATATAATATAGAAATACCGACCTTGACGACGTTGCCAACTTGACTCTGCAAAGTGGGCTGCATCTTAAATGGACGCACCTAAGCATTCTAAGCACAGCCACACTTAGATAACAATGTTCAAAATAGGAAAAACCTGAATAAAACTAGCAGTTCGCCTGGTAAGCATCTAGTTTATATGTTGACAATACTTTCCCTCTTCCACTGACCAGTATACACACTCATTCTACTATTCCTCATCTGAAAAGCATTGACTTGCATTTCAAAACTACATTTTTCTGGTTTCTTATTCTATATGGACATATGGATCCACGGACTTTTTTTAATTTACATCCTGGCAGGAAGATCCCTAAAGGTAATTTTCGTGAATATACCAAATATCCTTAGTTGTAAACGATTTTTTTTAAATATTTCTAAAAAGTCTACTTGAATATAATAAATTATTATGACGATGGAAGACCAAATTAGCGTTATTTAAGAATTAATATATTTTGGTTTCAATGCTATAACTATAAACCCGATGAACTAGACGTAAATACACTAACACGAGGAAATCCTATTTTGACTTGCCACTACGTCAAAGGTAGGCAACGTCCTTATTTCACGTCCCCTTCCAACCCACCTTTAAAATATTGAATTAAAGTGCACGTTCAATTATTGACTCAAATTGTATAATACGAAATAGGATACTTCAGGAGAATTTTATGGAATGCACCGGCATTCTCCTAGAAAGAGATTGATAAATCTTATCCGAGGTAGATCTTCTCTCTTAAGCAACCAAGTGGCGTATTCAGCCACGTTCTCTTTTATCAGAGTTTAATCAGCCTGTAGCTGTTATAGGGCTTCCCCGTGGAAAGTGTACATAATCACTCGATAATTTGCAATCGTGCAGTCGGTTGGATGGAAAACCGATTGGGCTGAAGCAATCTGTAAGTACAATCTTGTCAAGCTAGGTCTCCCCTGGCGATGTTACTTGAGACGCCACTGAACCAATCATCTAGCTGATATCTACTAGAGCTTAAAAGTATTATCTTCATAGAAGACTGTATTGTCGGTGATGAGAAGGTTAAATAAAGTTCATAACTTTGCTGATTTTACTGGTGAGTTTTTTTTTATCCACTCTACCTCCATGAAAATGATGATGAATTCCTTTTCAACTCTACCTTACTCATGTCTACAATCAAAATGTGAACCACTCAGGTGGCCACGTGGTCAAACGCGTTACTCTCGTGTTAGACTAGAATGCCGAAGATGAGGAGATCGGGGTTCAATTCTGGTCGGGTGCATTGAGGGTGATTTTCCAAAACGGTTTTCCACTCTCCCTCCACGCAACTGCGGGTGCATTTCCTCTAAATTTTATCATGATCTACTTTAATGGTTAAGTTAAGGCTACAGCCTTTTCTTACACTCAACCAATACAATTATTATGAAGTTTAACAAAAATTATATATATAAACACATCAAAAAAGTATAGAAACTAGAGCTAAAATACACAATGATACGTAATATGAAAACACACACACAAAAGAAGGTGTAATTACGGCTCACACTCTTCAATCTCGCGAATGAGCTTCCACACGCAGCTTATTTGCGACTTATCGCTTGAAACCATTAAATTCCAATTTCTTTACATCGTTTGTTAGGGTATTCCATGAAGGAGAAGCTGAAACAGTGGAAGAATTTGAGTAAAGATTGGAATTATGGAGAAGAATGAATAAAGTTGATTTCTATTGTGATGAGTGTTGAAATTATTATTAGAGTTGAGTGAGCGTATACGTGAAGAAGGGTATTGCGGGGAGTTGGACGTCAATTGTTTTTTATGACGGTCATTGAGTGTAGAGTTCGTCTTTCTTTAAGTCGTAGCAAAGTCAATCTCTTATAATATGGGGAAATATGATCACGTGACCGGAGGTCGAATATAAATCTAGCACATGTGTTCTGGAGTCTTTGTAGTCTTGCCGCAAGGTCATCTGTCAGTTCATTATACACTACATCACAATAGTCGAAAAGCGGAAGGATAAGGGATTGGATAGGAGTGGATTTAATATTCATTGGTATAAATTTTTTCAGGCGCTTAAGTGAGTGTAAGGTAAAAAAACACTTTTCTACATATTTGTTTCACATGATTATTCCATGTTAGGTTTTCATTTATATGCAAACCAAGGTTATTAACAACCGGAACAAATTAAATTAGGATATTATCTAAATTTATCTGTTGCACAGATGCGAAACGCAATGTGGATAGTAATTGTTTTGACCCTATAACAATAGATTGAGATTTTTTAGGATTTACATTAAGACCATTTTGTAGTGACCAATTATGTGTTTCACTTAAGTCAGCATTCATATTGTCCACGGCACTATCAATATGAGAAAGAGAGGATGATAAATAAAGTTAGAAATCATCGGCATACAGTTGATGCTGAGATTGTTGCAAACAACTTGGGAGATCATTTATAAACATTGAGAAAAGGAGAGGGCCAAGGATCGAACCTTGTGGCACTCCAGAGGTCACTGAACGCCATGTTAGCCGAGTGTCACCTATCATGACACATTGTTGGCAGTCAGTTAGGTATGACAGCATCCATTGAGCTGAACTTACCGAAAAATGAAAGTTTGTTTGTAGGCCTAATTTAGCAAGAAGAATATCGTGGTTAATGGTGTCAAAAGCTTTGCTAAGGTCTAGTGCCAACAGCGTCAACTGTCTTCTATCCATGGCTAATCTTATATCATCAGTTACATTTATGAGTGGTGTGGTAGTGCTATGATGTGGTCGAAACCCGTATTGGTGTTTGTCTAGCAGCTTGTGATGATTTATGAAGCTATAGATTTGTCTGTGTACGATATATTCAAAGGCTTTTGATAGCGCTGTAGGTATGCTTATAGGTCTATAATCTGTTATTGAAGAGGTTGGCAAAGGGGTTTTAGGGATAGGCCTCGCTATTGCAGATTTCCACAAAGATGAAAACATTCCTACTTGTAGAGAATGATTAAAAATATATTTTATAGGGCTTAAAACCTAAAAAAGGTTTTTTTTATGAATGTAATTGGAATTTGTTCATTTCCTTGTGCATTTGTTTTGATTCTCTTAATTGACTGCACAACATCTGCTAGCGATATTGCATGGAAATTGAACTTATTATGAGTTGAGAATTGAGACACAAAGTTAGTTAGAGTCCTATTTTTTTGAACGGGATCAATTATATTAGGAGTATTCACGAAATTAGAATTAAGATCATCAGACGATATGGGGATTTCAGTGTTACCAATACGTGTGTAACCAATATCCTACCTAATTGCCTGAGTTATTTCCATAAACCTTTAGGCGAGGATATATGTGATAGTAAGTTATGTGAATACAAAAGTTTAGCTTCGTGGACATCCTCTGTACATCTATTTCTAAGTAATCTATATTTCTTAAATAATTCAGATGTCATGTCAGGATTGTTTTTACGTGATTGTTTAAACAGTCTAAAGGCAGCATCTCGGTGGGACATTAGTACTCGTATAATCTGAGTCAACCAAGGGGCAGGTGGTCTAGTAGCCCGTTTTGTTTTAATAGGAGCCTGTCTGTCAAACAGTTCGAGAATCATTACATTCAAGCAATTCACTTTTTTATAAACATTATTAAGAACTAGTGCATTTTGTTAAGAAATGGATGAGGCATATTTAATTAGAGCATTCTCGTCCAAATTATTGAGGTTTCTATCTTTAATTATTTCAGGTTGAAATTTAGGAATGTTGAGAGAATAAGATATAAATATTAAATCATGATGTGAGAGGCCAGTTGCAGCAATCTGTTCATGATTCAGTACTTTGTCTAGATTATAAGTCGCAATAATGTCGAGACAAGTATGTGAGCTAGATGTATGATGTGTTGCGTCAAGTGTACATATAGTTAAATTACATAAAGTCAACATGTGAACAAGTTTAGATTTATCAGGAGAGCGTGAGAATAGATCCGTGTCTTCCATGATCACGACATGTTCATAATTAACGACATGAATCATTATTACAGTTTCAAATGATGTAATATCCCCAACTTTAGGTGGTTTAGCCTTCTTAATCCCTAATACCAATACCTACGATAGCTTGTGGGGAAGTCATTCAACAAGAGAACTAAAGAAACTCTCTAAGTATTAAATTCCTCTGGAATCAATTTTAAGTTGTTTTCTTTAAACCAAACTAACCTCTGATTATTTTTATGAATAATTCAAAGACCCAATATTAAAAATAATTTGCTGTTGGGGAACAAGGAGAAAGAGCGTAACAACATTTTACTTAAAATGATTGAATCGATATTGAAAAGATCGATTTGATTAACTCGATATTTTATCTTAATCGGTACAAGTCCTCTTTATATAGTTCAACTTATTATACACGTAAATGTTTGTGGGGTATAAAGCCTATTTGTTATGGGTGTAAAGAAATAATCTAGTAACAATTGCCCTCTTTTTGAATAGTTTGCATTAGTATTATCTTTAGTAGTGTGTTTTATTTATTTTCATCCATTTTTTTTTCACACTCTTGCGTGTTTATACCCAAGCTTCCATGATTCCTAATAGGCATGTAAAGCTTTTAAATGTTTTACTGACCTAAGATATAAGTACCTATTTATATTTGTACCATGACATAAAATGTATAGCTAACTGAGATTAATAAAATTATTTTTAATCAAAATAATACTTCATTAATAAGTTAAGTACTTAATTTTAAAACCTTATAATGTGATTGGGTAAAAGGTTTTTTTTAAATTATTATTAGTGTTATTGAAATAATTGTTTATAAAGGAGCGGGGAACTAAACTGTGAAAAGATTAAAACCAATTGGTCTAGACCAATTTCTTGGGATTGTTAGTAAGATAAAGAATTGAAGATCCTTGGTAAAAAATGAAACTTTTAGAGGTGCACAAATGGCAAAACAGTACACACGCATGCGCCAACGAGTTGTAGGTGAATGGCAGTTGACCGTAATATTAGGAAGTCACGACATAGCCGAAGTCTTTATTGCCCGTTCAAAGTACATTTATTTACAGTTTGGTAGTATCCGCACTGTGGCAGAAAGGATTAAGTGATCGTCAGGTTCAATCAAAATTTCGTAAGAAAATCCTTTTAGTAAAAACACCCACGATTTTATGTGGTGGTAATTGATACAATTATACTAAGCTATATTTATATTAATAAAATTATGAGTTTGTCATTACTTAGCATTGCGTGATATTTACTACAATCAGAGGTCTGAAATTTAAGACATTAGTAGCTTCTGTTAACAAATATGTGCATCTCAAAGAAGAAAATTTAAATTTTAAATATTTTTTCAAAAATTAAATTGAAACCGAGTCGGAAGCAAAGCAATTTAAAACAAATGAATAGTTGGTCTGTCACTAGCATTGCATGATAACTTCCGCACGTAGAGGACTGATTTTTTTTTTTAATACCAGACCTTGATCAAAAACGTGTCCACCTAAAAGCAGGAATTTTAAATTTTTAACTACACTAATTTAAATCAATTAAAAGCCGGATCGTAGGCAAAATACCACGAACAGCTCAGGGATTAAAGGGACTAGCTTTAATGTCAGTATCCATGTAAAATCCATCAAACTAAAAATACTTCTTCCAGACGACGCAGGGTATTTCAAATATTTATTCTTATCACCGCGTCTTAGTACCTGTTGGTTAATGCCGGTATCACGATCAACTAAACGTTAACTTAACGTAACGTTCCCTTAAAGTTAACCTAACCTATTTGTGATCATTATTCAGGTAACTTAACGTAACAACTCGAGCAAAACATCTGCATTCTCTAGTATGATCTGTGATTTTTACTAGTTGTACAGTGATGATCTGTGAATGTTAATAGTTTTCAATCGATATAATAAATATCTATTATCTATTACGAAATTTTTGATAAATTCAGCTTTCCTATTTTAGTTTAATTATTTTATTTCAATGACTGTTCACTAGAAATTAAGCTCTATGTTTGTACTGGAGAATTATTTGATTTATTTCAACCAAAAAAGTTTGTTGATACAAAAACTACAAACATACTCTCCATGACATTAGCTCCCCGCACTCGAACCTTAATCATGTGATATTTCTTCCAATCAAAAAGTATAATACGTTGTGCAGTAAAATTCTTCGAAATAACATAACTTTAGAAAATTCTATAAACACAACAAACATGTTTATAGTTTTAAATTTGTGTATTAAAAAAAAATAACGATAGCCTTACTTTATTATTAAAATTTTCTCTAAGCTGCTATTAAAAGGTGGTTAAATAAAAATACGATACTTTTAGAGATTGTCCAACGTTTCATTTACTATCATTTATGCGTTAATTTCGATTTGCATATCGGTGTTAATTTATTTGTATGCCTGTTATTAGTTTTTCGTAACCTTGTAGTGAATAATAATAATACTTAAGAAAGTGAAAGTTAAACCTATCTTGCGGAGCTCTACGGTCTAAGAGCTTATGGAAATAAATATATATTTGCCTTTGAGCTGCATAAACCAGAACCAGACATTTAAGTATAGACAATAAATGAAATCATACTTGAAATTTAACAAACATGAATCCCATCCATACACAATAGCTAAATTATTATAATTTTTAAAAAATAATTGGACCTTTTCAGTGTTATTCGCATCCCGTGGGAGGCCACGTGACCAGTTCACGCATTCCTGCGTCACACTCCACGTAACCACGGCAGCGCGACTCCGTTAATGATCGTACAATTCTGCACGCATGCCGTTCGGTTAGTTGACGCTACGGATGAATGGCTTTGAGTTAATCGATGCTTTACTGCCAGTTTAACTCTTCTTGGTTTAAGAGCTCAAAGATGTGACCTTTAAGGCGATTGACCCTTTTCATTTGACGTGGAAATTCAGAGCCGTGGGAACAAACCGTTTTCTTCAATTTTTTTTTTATTGTTTTACAATTTTCTTTTCGGAAACGAATTGTTCAAGAATAGAAGCATGTTAATTGAGTTTTACTTTTAAATACAAACCTCCTCTCTGATTTTAACCATGATAAAATATCGATAAAATTGACATTTTTCAATATAAAACTGCCGGCTTCATAACAAAAAATAAGAAAATGTAACAATTAATAAACATCAATACATTATCGTAGAGGGAGTGTTGAAAATATTAACATAAAAATTTCACTCGTTCTCGAGAAAACTGGTATTTCCAAAGGTATGATTTTTCCACTAAACCTATTTGGTAGTTAGTGCTACCTACGGTTTCCGTGATCCATCTGTTCTTGTTGGTACGAAAGGATACTTTGATCGGTTCTGAAGCCACGCCCTGCCTTTCACCCTCCCACCAACCATCCTACAAAATAGACTTTAGACTTGCACTCGACAGGACTAAGGGGCTTAAACGGTTAGCCTATCGACTTCTTGTGGGCCCTAGATTATTCTTTTTCTATAATAAAGCTGATTATCTGAATTAATTAATGATTAAGTATGTTGTGACGTAGAGCCCAATAAATATAAGATTGCCTATGCAGACATGTTTACGTTTTATTCAGCAAGTTTTAAAGATATAGGCCTAACATTGAAATTAAAAACATTTACTTTTAAAGAATTTTAAAAATTGCCTTAAATAGTTAATTATTCTTTGGTCTTGCAAATTTTTTTAAAACCAATTTTCTAAAAAAGATATACAACTTAGGCTATTTGGTTTATTCAAGAAAATAAACAGTAAAAGTCTTCCTGCCAGGATGTAGATTTAAAATGTCCTTGTAAACACATACTCGTCAGCGCAAGAGGGGAAGTGTTATCAGCACATAAACAAGAGCCATCGAATAGTCAACTGCTTATTTTATTCCCTTCCTTTATATTTTTTATATATGTGTCATGAGTATGATAGGGCTTAAGATGATTAGGGGAGTCAAGTTAAGAATCAATCTTCAAAATACCTTCAAGATCACCAAGCTAGGCAACGTTTTTAAATGAAAAAATAGTAATCAATGAGACCATAATATATCTGCAACACTAAGGTTGGTTTATACGCTCTCTCGCCCAACTGGATTAGCGCGTGCATCTTAATCCCAATGAGTATCAGGAGATCTTACGTATTGTTTGTAGAGATTCAGTTAGTGGTCGATTTAGATAAGCTGTTTTAATATTAAATATTTAGGTTGACTACGTCCAAACACAAACGTTTCAACGACATTATTCATCTAGATGGGGATGAAGGGGAAAGTTAAGAGAACTGGCTCAAGTGTGATATAGGAAACCGTTAATTTTAAAAATTAAACTCATGGAGCTCGGTTGGTATCTCGGTCACTAGCCTTTCAGCTGAGAACCAGTCATTATTTAAACTCCGTTTAGCCTGAAATGTATCAGTCTTACCTTGAAATATTACACTGTGGCCATATATTTTAAGTTGACCCATAGTGGCTCTATATGAAGTTTGCGAAGTTAACGAAGGGTACGTTTGACCTACTGAATATGAGATTAATTTTCTCTACCATATTGGGGGGGGGG
>CABFVX010000193.1:233454-270554 GCA_902151425.1 Timema shepardi | reverse complement strand
GGGGGGGGGGGGGGGGGGAAATATGCATGAGTAGCTTTAGACAGTAGAATTAAATTAATTAGTAGTCCATCGTGACCAGGAAGTCATAAGTTCTAATAGCCTAGAGGTAATAAGTTCCAGTGATATTAAAGGTTAAATAAAATGAATGAAATATATATGTATTCATACAGCTAAAAGTACTATACCCGTTGTTCCAACCAGGGTTGTATTCCTGATGCTGTTTCTGAGGCCATACATGTTGGGTTTTTGGTTGATTGTAGTTCAAAGGTTGTTGACAATATCCTGAATGTTGGAATCTTGGGGCTTCTTGGAACCTTGCAGTGTAGACTTGAGGCGTAACATCAGGATATAATCGCTGCTGTTGCTGATGTTGATAGTGCTGATGATTTATCTGAGGTAGCTGTAAATGGTGTTTCTGCTGTTGATTTTGCTGCAAATGATGTTGATGGTGTTGCAGTAATTGTTGTTGATGTGTATGTGGCTTGTGGTGTTGCTGTACCTGAGTCTGTTGGTGCTGTTGTAACGTTACTTGCTGACGTTGCTGCAACAGTGGTTGTTTTTGATGTTGTCCGAGCCTTCCTTGAAACCTACAGGAGAGATACTGATCAGGCAGTACTCTCTCGGAAGAATTCATTTGTGAAGATGGTCGCGGCTGTTTTATTTCCGTTTGATGCTGGTAGCCGAAGCTTGAAGCGATGTGCATGTTACCTAAGTCCATAGTGATGCTCTGCGACACCTCCAAGGGCAGCGGGATCATCTTGGTGTCGTTTTTGAACCAATGAGGGCGGGACGTCTCAAAGCGGGATTTGTTGTTCTTCAAAGGCTGTCTGTAAGGGCCGATTACGTCTGGGATATTCGTTTTGTGTGTCCGGTTGAAATACGTTCCATATTCTTTACTGGGTGTCATAATCTTCATTTTTTTTAATATTCTAAAAATTGAGCATAAAGGTTTACACATTAATCAAAATTATTAATTGAATGTAATATAAATCAGGGGGAAAAACAAATACTCAAGTAATGCATTTGTATGTGTGTATTCCCTTATGAATTTGAGTAATTGTCGAATCTCTTTAGCTCAAATTTGGAAAGTTTATAGGCCTATGACAATGCTTCTATTATGCATATATTTAGTTATATATATTTATACATAAAATGTAGGCCTATATATATTATCATTCATTGGCACATTATTTTGCGACCATAGTAGTTCAAAAATTGCTAAAATGAGAACAATTTAAAGTCACATTTTGATACAAAAAATAATCATGATTTTAATTAGCATGAAAAAATACTAATATATTCGCTTGAAACTGGACTAAAGTATTTTTAGATGGAAGAAAAGTATATCGACAATAGTTTTAAATATTATTCTGTTCCTGTGAAACACAATAACTAGGAGATAGGTGTAGACGATTTTGAACCATAATAGAAGTGCAAAAATGGTAAATGTTTTTGGATAAAGTTTGAATAATAAAGTTTGGGAATTAAAAAAATATAAAACACAAATAATCGAGATACTTTGTTGTAAAACGTATAGCTAATAAAAGAGGCATAATGCCACATAGGATCACGTAACTGAATGTGGGGGTAGCAAAAAAAAAGATTTGACAAAAATAAAAGGTTTCCAAACGTACAACGACCAATAATTAATTCAAAATAAAACACGTGATGAATCCGAGGTGTTTCTGGCAACGCTCGACCGTATTGCGTCGCTCAACTTCACGGTGGCCTTGGTTCTGAACACACAACAAATTGTAACATATTTATTTTAAAATATAAAACTGAGATCTTACTAAAAAACTTAACATAGGAAAGAATAGGGTGGAAAATGGTTATGTATAAAATTTTACATGATTTTTTTAAATTGAAAATAACCTTCCCAGAGATTTAATTGTATGAGCTATAATTGATCATCTAAAATGCCTGGAGACACAGTTTCACAAATATTTACCGTCAAATGTTGATTCTCTAAGTTGGGTTCATTAACCAAACTCAATTGAAACCAAAAACGTCAGTCATCTTCAATTAAAAGTTAAAGGAAAATTGAGGGGCTAGCAAGCGACACAGGTTTAAACTTGAGTTTAAAAAAAATATATCTTTAAATGAATCTTGGCTTGAGATTAAGACAGAATTTCCAACCATTTCTGAAATGGCCCTAAACATACTTCTTTTATTTTGTACTACGTATTTATATGAGGTGATGTTCCCATCGTTGATTATTATAAAATCAAAATATCAATCAATTCTTAAATACGTTGAAGATGCCCTACATCCTCCAGTAATGAATTTTCAGCCTAGATTTAATTCTTTATCTAAAAATAAACAAGCACATCCATCTCTTCGTCTTTAATAAATGGTTAAATAATATGTATAGTACCAAAGAATTGTCTAAAAATATTTTTATTATTTAAAGATTTATGATCGGTACAAAAGGTTAAGAAGCCCTGATATAAAAAGTACTATAAAGGTCTGATGATTGTCTAACAGATGGTAGCACTGTCTCAATTCAAGCTAAAATTTGACTTTCCCCTTTATTCCCCCTCCATCCTTCATTGTTGCTATTTATTTTACTAATATGAATAATATGAAAAAGGGCTAGGTGGAGTACTAGGAATGTGTGAGTAGGTTTTAAATTTCCCCTCGTGTAGTACTAGGAATGTGTGAGTAGGTTTTAAATTTCCCCTCATGTAGTACTTGGAATGTGTGAGTAGGTTTTAAATTTCCCCTCGTGTAGTGCTAGGAATGTGTGAGTAGGTTTTAAATTTACCCTCGTGTAGTGGGGGAAAGTATAGGGACCATGGCGAATTATCATTGGTAATCACCATTGCAGAAATTTGACGAAAAAATAATTATAGCAACTTTGTTGATACTTTATTGAAAGACTTTGTTTTATCCAAGAAAACTTTATCTTTACATATTAGGCCTACATGTCGAACGAATGCTACGCAGGCTCTAAACTGACTTATGAAAATACTTTAATATAAGGAACATTTTGTTACGAAAACAAGTATTTGATTTTATAATTAATACATCGAGCAATTAATAAAGAACTATCAGCATCGGCGCGCATATAGATTAAACGGTAGGCTCATATTGTCTGACTTACTAGTGATGGAGAGAGTTCGGGTTTTGAATCCCGGCCATTAAGTACAGAAAATGTTGTATTCCTAAATATTTTCCCACTTTCTCTTGCCACAAAAATTAGGTAAATATTCTTTAAATCCTTGAATCCCCATCAATTCTCCATTAGTGTATTTAAAATACGAGAATTCTGAACTTTTACGAGTACATTAGCACTTGGGGNAGATGGGGGGTGGAAAACCTCAAAATGTCATTAGGAAAATGTTATACTCACTAACTAAACTATTCTTGTTTATAGATTTCAGCAGTTTTCAAACTTAATATTATATGTAATCTTGAACTAGCTGTAAAAGTACTATATGTGGTAATGTCTAAAACGTTTAAAATTTCAAGTGAAGGTATTTGTGTAAAACGTTAACGCTTTCATTTAATTTGATATGCTAAATTGTAGTTTAAAACATAAGTATTTGAATAACTAAGTTTAATATCCAAACAAGACGCTATTGGCCATGAAATAATACATTCAAAGTAGCAGCATAATATTTATAAATATATTGGTATCCCTAGTATTAAAAGTAAATAAATGTAGTATATATATAGATGTATATATATATATATATATATGTATATATAAATGCATATATATATATGTATATATAAATGCATATATATATATATGTATATATAAATGCATATATATATATATGTATGTATGTAGGCTAAACTCCAATGAATTAGGATTTTATTATGTTCTCTATTATAACTACCCTTGTGTTCAAATAATAAGAGAGCTTGATATTTATTTTTAAATATATTTGATTACATTTTTTATTTGTATAGTCAATAACTATGCCAATTGCTTAGTTGTTTGGAAAACCTTATTCACTAGGTGTTTTAAAGTTGTGTAAGCTTTCATTTTTACATGTTATATATAAATATACTTATTCAATGGCATTAGGAACTCGAAAATTCATTGCTGGACTTAGAAAAGTACGCCACCTCTCCCTATCTTAATCAATTTTTAACCATTATATCTCATTCCATCCTATCCCTATCTTGAGCTAGTTCTATCCAGTACACGTCATTACACCCTGTACCTATCTTGAGTTAGTTCCATCCAGTCCACCTCATTACACTCTATACTTACCTTACGTTAGTTCTATTCAGTCCAATTTATTACACCCTATCCTTATATTGAGCTAGTTCCAATCAGTACACTTCACTATACCACATCCCTATCATGAGATGGTTATATCCAGTTCACCTCATTACACCCTATCCCTATCTTGAGATAGCTGTATCCAGTTCACCTCATTACACCCTATCCCTATCTCAAGCTAGTTCTATTCAGTAGACCTCATTACACCCTATCTCTTCGAGATCAATTTTAATGTTATCCTCTAATATGCGTCTAGTTCATTCCAATGGTATCTTCCCATTGGGTGTACCAGTAAATATCCTGAACGTGTATATTAAACGTTAAAATTGACATTTGAATTCCTACATGGCTTGTAACAAATATATATAAATACGAGTACTTTAATATTAGAACTGAGATTCTTACCTGTGATGTCCAAAACTATTCCACTAATCCGGAATAAGTGGTGTTTCTGTATATCCGTTTCATATGTATGACCCCACTCAAAGAGCGTTTGACTCACCCAATCGCATCGTCGAACTCAAATGACAAATCACTGCGCACTTATGATTGGGTTTTATTATTAGTTCTACGTCACGAATATTTAAAAGCATATAACTTTGTTCTTATTTTGCTCTCCTTTTTTTTTCTTCGTTCCCTTTCCCCCCCGTCCTTATTTCATCATTCCTTCCACATACACAATCCCTCCTTTCTATTGTGTTGGTAAAGTTATGGTTTTCCTCAGTTTTATCGCTCACAATGTTTGGACTTCGTTTATGTTGCGCGTTGATAAGGTTATGGGAGTCGTGTTACATGTAGGCGATCATGGCTGTCCAAGATCAGTTGACTGTCACCGTGGTAGGGTGATTAGCAAGAGTGACCACGAGTTAATGAGAATGTATCTTAAGGGGGTCGCCCCTGTAAGCAAAAAATTGCTGTGCAGACGTTTAGTTCTAGCGCAATATTTAATTCTACTACGCGTTATTTTAAAATATAGCCCATGCCAAAATAAGTTCAAAAGATTCCAATAGGGCTATTTTTACTTAACAGTCCTATATTTTGAGTTTTATTAATACAAAAAAATGTTTTAGTAAAGTAGCTCATTTTCAAAGACTTACTAAACACATTTGTGGAGCTATAAGACTAAGCTTGACGAAAAAGAGCTCTAGATTTAACCTTCCTCAAATAAATAAAAAAATTTATAAGCTCACAACGGAAAATGTTAAGATATTTGGGAAATAGTTTTTCTCTTTTTCTTTACCTTGAGGTGTTTCATGGTTTTATTTCCCCTCTTTCTTATTGATATAGTAAATGGTGGTTGTGGTTTAAGGGTGAAAGAGAGTGTAAGCTTAGAATAGAGAAGTAGTTCCAGAAAACGACATAAACAATTATTTTAATCCATATGGCTTCCTCACTGACCAAAGCGTCCGCCTTAAATGGATGGACAACTTATTTAAACAGAAATATTCTCAAAATTTGGTATTTATTTCAGGAATAGTATTTCTTACGCTTCAAAACCCCCTAAAACATTCCTCAATAATGTAGAAAACTCTGTTTTATTTGTTTAAGATAAGTTTAATATCCATGTTTCTAACCATTTACTTTGTTCTCAGAACCACGATGTATCCTGTCACCATAGTTTGAAACAACCAACAATTTCTGGATGTTAGAAATGTATATCAGCTCTTTGGTAGAATCTACTTTCCGAAAGAAAATAAATACACAAGGAAGGGGGAATAAAGGTTAGGTATAACAGATTTATAACTAGGAGCCGAAGACTGATATTTGCCGAAATAAAGAATATGTAAGTGTAGAATCATTTAAATAATTTAGGAAAATGTGTATTTTTAAAAGGATAAAATCTTTGAAATAGTAGAGTAAAGGTGGACGGATTCCTATACTGCAGCTCGTTACCCCACGTTTTTATTCTTTCCGCCGAATCCTTGCCGCCACACATTAGTGTGAGTGATGCCCTTTAAATACATGTAAATAATTAAACATGCGATTGCGTGGAGAGACCATGGATGTGAAAAAAAGTACAAATATTTTACTAATATCAATATTTTCCTTTCAATACTAGTATTTTACTCGATACTTTTATTGATATTAGTACTCACAATCCGGTATCGGATCGGTATCAAAAGAAACAACTTTTTTGTTATCTTCACTCATGCTTGGATTAAATGTTTATTATAGTTAAATAAGTTTGGAAAAATATATTACTAATTATCTTTAGCTATTAAATAACTTTCCATCAGTTACATTTTCACAGACATTTTGAAACCTGGTATGGTAAAACCTTTTATAATATGTCTCATACAATATATTTATCATAAACTCCAAGTTCCAGTACATAACAGAGACGCGATAGATCTAAATATGCTAGAATATGGTTAAATCATTATAGTTTTCATTGTTTAAATAAATATGAAAATACAATTAGTTTATTATTGTTATCATTACTATTATGTAAAGGTTGAAATTATTACTTGATAAAAAAACATGTCTACAAATTAAAATTTCTATACCGAAACTTACTGTTATCGATACTTTTATTCCGATATTAAAATGAGTATGGTATCGATACTTGTCTTTCGATGCCACATCTCTAGCAGAGGCATGCAACTCAGCAACACGCTGCCGTAGGAGTTGACATTAGAAGGCGTCATTCTCGAAATAGACTGGATTGTTGATAACAGTGAGATTGGAGATCGACTCTCGGTCGAGTGTAATGAGGGTGTATGCCCCTAAATGCTTTCCTACTCCCTTTCTACGTGAATTCTAGTGCATTTACTCCTCACCCATAGCCCGATGGTATGAATTGCGGATAGCCTGAAAGAGTAAAAAATATCCGCAAGTATCCGTGCGTGCGTGGAGGTAGAGTGGGAAAACATTTAGGAAGAAAGAAAAACTGCCTCAGTACACCTAACCGGAAATCGAACCCTGATTTACATTAATAGAAATTTCAGTATGTTATGACCATGACGCTTTGTACCCCTGGTGCTGGTTTTAAGAATTCATTAAGGAAGGTGATTCTTAACAAACATGTCAGTTTATTTATTTATGTTTACGTTTTAATTGGTCTAGATAATCTCTGTACACATTAACTTAACGATTGTTACTAAGATGGGGTTGTAAGGAACGCGAGGTAAGGTAGATGTTTTTGCAGTTTTTATAGCCAAACATTTTATTGGTCAAAATGTATTATTATTATTAGCACCGCGTCTTACTACCCGTTCGAGTTATACGCACTTACGCTAATGTGTAATGGTAGGGTGATTGTGAGATGAAATGGAAGATCTACAGCTTAACGTGGAATCCGAACCACGGTGGAGGCCTGGCATTCCTCACATTCACAAGATGTCTTGTCAGAGGTGAAGGAAGGGTTTGGTAATCAGATAAATCTTTGCCGGGACCGGAGATTGAACCCCGGCCGCCAGCATATAAGTTTGACACCTTACCCCTAGACCGCCAGGTCACCTGGTCAAAATGAAACAAATGGTTTCTTTTTTATCAGTTCCAACATAGTTTTAATTTTCTTCACATGGTGACATCAAGAGTTATTTAATGTATTTTAACGGTGTCCGGGAATTTAATGACAACCTTTTCTTTTCATTAAAAATTTTTTTTTGTCATCTAATGTTACTATTTTCATAACAAATATTCAATAAGTGTTGATATCCGCATGTGAAGAAAACCACTGTAGCAATATTTTATTTATTTTGGCCAAATACATTTTTCTATTAAAAACTACGAAAACACTTTTCTTTTCTAGCGTTTCCTATATCACTGTTTACTTGAAAGTTTATCCTTTAAAAAAAAATCATGTTTGGGCTCACGTAAAAAAAATTAAACTATAAAACTGGAAATGTAAAATTTTAGATGCAATTAGGGACCCTTATCCTCTATTTTGGGGCTAATACTATTTGTAAATAACAAACCCTTTCCTAAATAACTCAGGGTATTTAGATGTCTGCAACGTGTCTTAACGTTCCTATTATATGTGTCTTTTAACTTACTAATTATTAGGTTGGTCATCCTTGGAACATAACAAAACTGTTACTGAGAAAGCCATTGTTAGCTTATTGGAAATTTCAGGAAAAGGTCATTGAGCAATAAAACTGTGAAACAATAAACTTCGAAACTGATTGTTAGCTACGTACTAAATATGTACTCTATTTTTTGTAGCCTTACTTGCAATCCTAATTATTGATAAGTTTTAATAGCAACATACATTATTTGTATGTTACAACTAGAGAAGAAAGATATTCTTGATTTTTTTTCTTCTAATTTTTGTCAAAAATATTTTTATAGAATCATAAGTAGCTTAAATTAAAATTTTAAATAGTAATAAAATACTACTAAGCAAAAAATGAGATACACCTTTTTAAATCAAACAAATGGTAAGCTCATTGACAAATTTCCGTCTAAATGGTCTTTAACGCATATTGGTGGGCACGCGTACTAAACGTCAATTTCTCCTAGTCTGATAAGATTTTTTTTTACATCCATTAATTTTTTCATCCTATGTATAAAACGTTATACAACTTTATGAATTATAATATTAGACACAGCTAAGATAACATAAAACAAACAAAAAATACAAGCGTAAATACAAAACCAGATTGTATGTCGTTAGAATAAAAGTTTTATTCTTGGTAGATAAGATTTATGAATTATTGATACATATCAGTTAAAATAAAAATGAAAAGAATAATATTTAAAACCAAGAATTTATTTTATTGAATCATATATAATATTTTCTAAAATGACTACTAGATTAGTTTGCCAGAGATGTGGAGTTTGGGGCTCGAATACCTGCTCGTGACATAGAGGGTGTTTTTTTATTAGACTACTAATTTGGTGTTCCACCCTTCCTAAACGCAAATAAATTTGGACTTTCTTTAAAATTCTGCCTTACTTATCCCTACCCTGATACTTGGTTAGACACGGACAGCACAGACGGGTAATAGGATGAAATTTGGGACACCTCAAGTTCGTATCTCTGTGACACCCCCGCCTTTATATTGAAATGTATATATTATCTGAAGCTTGAAGCTTCTACATTATTTTGTATTATATTCTGGTGCCATGTAGTTGGGTTTTCTACCGACTAGGAGACTTAATTTTAAGTAAATCTTAATCTAACTTTACTTTATCGCATATCAACCCCTCAATATTTCTTGAGTATCAAATATACTGTGTACATGTATAGTGTATACCAAACCTACTTATATACTAAAAGCTAAATACACTGTGTACGTGTATAGTGTATACCAAACCTGCTTACCTACTGAGTGCTAAAGACACTACGTACATGTATAGTGCATACCAAACCTGCTTACTTACTGAATGCTAAATATACTGTGTACATGTATAGTGCATACCAAACCTGCTTACTTACTGAATGCTAAATATACTGTGTACATGTATAGTGTATACCAAACCTGCTTACTTACTGAATGCTAAATATACTGTGTACATGTATAGTGTATACCAAACCTGCTTATATACTGAATGCTAAATATACTGTGTACATGTATAGTGCATACCAAACCTGCTTACTTACTGAGTGCTAAATACACTGGGTACATGTATAGTGCATATCAAACCTGCTTACTTACTGAATGCTAAATACACTATGTACATGTATAGCGCATATCACACCTTCGTACCTCCTGAGTGCTAATGGCGCTATGGCTTAGAACATATTTATTATTGAACCTTTATGTTAGATCCACAGCACAAAGTGAACTAGACACCTTTTTACACTAAGAAAGAATTGAATTTAATAGGTCAGAGTTGGTTATTTCCTACAAGCAGAACAAAGGATTATTGTTCGAACTACCAAGTCCATTTATTACGTCAAGATTGTTTATGGCCCATTAAATGTATGATTTGTTAGAAAACTAACCTAATCGAACAATATTGGTGTTTATGTATTTCAGCACGTGTCTTGAACAATATATTAAAAAATAACTTGAGTCGATTAAAGAGAGATTTAATTCACTACCTATTAAGATTAGATATAAGTCGTTGAAAGTTAATGTGGGATAAAATAAGTCACGAGCTAAGGTGGGTTTGAAGTTACCATGAGTTAAGGTGATATAGAAGTAGCAACAAATTAAGGTGGATTTTATGGCCATAAGTTTTAAGCTTCAACAAAGAGTGATCCGGCAAGATAGTATTCCTACCTTTCAGGATAAGGTTTGGCCAATTTTTTTATGTTATGGGTAAGGCCAAAGTGTAATAGTACAATGTAAAACTGCCATCTGTCAGTCTACACAGAGTGTACATAATATACAGGATGAGGCCAAAACAATTAGACGATTAGCAACTTGAAAAGTAACACTTTAATTAAAATATAAATACCCACTAAATAAAAGCAAACTCCAGTATGATTTTGGTAGGAAGAACATTATAAGTTTGTTACTAAAATAATTTTAATATATTCACTCATCAAATCATGTTATCTTCAGGTGTCAATGTTGATAGATATTACCAATACTTATAAAATAGCATAAATTATTATTATTATTATTATCACCACGTCTTACAACCCGTTCGGGTTATACGCACTTATGCTAATGTGTAATGGTAGGGTGATTATGAGATGAAATGAAGGACCTACAGTTTAACGTGGGATCCGAACCACGGTGGAAGCCTGGCATTCCATACATTCACAAGTTGTGATTAATAAACGTCTTGTCAGTGGTGAAGGAAAGGTTTGGTAATCAGATAAATATGTGTCGGGACCGGGGATTGAACCCTGAACCCCCAACACATAAATCTGACACCTTACCCCTAGAACACCAGGTCACCCTGTAGCATAAGTAATATATAGAAATGTTAGCAATGTTGTCCGCAAAGAAATATATTTGAATTATCTTTATCAGGGTGCACAAACTACACTTTTTCACTTTCTGAAGATAATGCTACTCAGATGACATCCAACGGACGTCAGGAGAATCTCAGCCCGTTGTTCATCACTTTCCTCAACATAGTTCATCTAAATTTTTCTTTCCCAACCTCTATATAGCATAAAATAAAATAAAATCTTCCCAATAATACAATAGTAGCCTAAAGTTTTATTTGGCACAGCGTCTTACTACCTGTTCGGGTTATACACTAATTTACTACATACGCTAATAATTTTAGGGACAAGGAAGGTTATGTTTATAGGAAGTTTACGCGCATTTGCGTGGAACGAGAGTAGGAAAACCATTTTGGAAAGACCACCACCCTCAGTACACTCAACCAAGATTCTAACCTTGATCTCTCCGCCATTGGTAGTCTAGTCTACTGTGATAGTAGCGCGTTAGACCATGCGTCCACCGAAGCAGGATAATCTAGAGTTCAAATTATTTATCCCACATATACTCATTAGAGTGTAATTAAAAATAATAAAACCGCATATTTCAGGGAAAAATAATATTATACATGCGTTTAAAATATGTATTGTCTTAAAATGAGTTATTTATTGGCAATAAAGCAAAATCCAGCCAAATAATTAAATACAACCAACTAACATTAGTAACATAAATAGCTTAGGGGTATTTTTATTTCCATGATTATGAAAGAAAAAAAGCTAGTATCGTTGAAATAATCAAATCAATTTGAGTTTACTTAAGTTGGAACTATTCCTATAACTTTCTTGCTCCCCAATTTTGTCAGAAACAACGAATAAACATTACATTTATTCCTAGAAAGAATTACACATAGCCAGACAGATTTGGTTATATTAGAATACTGAGAAGTGATTAATGATTGAACTACAAGGCTATATATTACCAATATAATATAGATATTTTAACTGTTTAGAATTTCAATGTTATCAAAGAACAATAGGTTTTTTTATAGATTTCCGAAAGAGAAAAGAATAAGCTGTTCCAAATAAATTTTAAAGAATTAGTCAGCACTGATAAGCATGCCTTTTAAAAATTCCGCGTTATTTAAGAAATATTTTGTGCTTTCAAAATATGGTTAGCGCCAAAAGAGAGTATAAAAGTATGTTAGAGAAGGATAGGTAAATCAGGTACATTATCCATGCGTCACAGCTTGTAAGGTTAAGGGGGTGATGTAGTGGACGTGAGAAAAGGTCAGTGTTTTTGCAGCTTTTATATAAAAAAAAATCATATATTGCTTCAATACAAACATAAACAGATTTTCCCCCCATGGTGACCCCAACATTTCTTGAATATCTGTCAAGGGTTTCCTGTAATTTAATCAAAACTTTTTCTCTTGGTTTAAAAAGTTTCTAATTTAATGCCACGATTCGCATGACATATTCAACAATTATTGATAACACCATGGGAAGAAAATTAAACTCTATGTTTGTACTGAAGCAATATTTTATTTATTTTGGTCAAAAATAGAGTTGTTATTGAAACTGCAAAAACACTCGGGCTTCTTATATTCTCACCTTAAGTACTTGACTGGTTTTGTCCAAATTTTTTTTCTTTTTTTTTAGAAAATTAATGCTTATTTTAATATATATGGATTAGATAAAATATATTTTAAATTATTATTATTATTATTATTATTATTATTATTAGCACCGCGTCTTACTACCCATTCGGGTTATAAGCACTTACGCTAATGTGTAANTAGGGTGATTGTGAGATGAAATGGAGGACCTACAGTTTAACGTGGAATCCGAACCACGGTGGAGGCCTGGCATTCCCCACATTCACAAGATGTCTTGTCAGAGGTGAAGGAAGGGTTTGGCAATCAGATAGATCTTTGCCCGGACCGAGGATTGAACCCCGGACTCCAGTACAGAAGTCTGACACCTTACCCCTAGACCGCCAGGTCACCTACTATATTTTAATTAAGTCAACTGCTAGACAGATCAATGTGAAATCCCACCATCATGGCTATTGAATAACATTCCTTACTCGCTCAAACTTCTTTTCTTGATTTTTTATTTTAATTTTAATTGAATTTACGTTTACAAGTCGCGTCTTACACTGGACCTAATTAGATACTAGGCTTAGTTTATTGACACTGTGCAATAATATGAATACATCTATATTTTTTAAGATGACAATAAATTGTAATATGTAGACTAGCATTTAAATTGGAACTTAGCGATCCGGCTTTCAACAGAAATTTTTAAAACGGTTGTTTTCAAAACCATCCTCCCAAGATCACGTTAGTTCAAGCTGAATAAATTAGTATAATGTCTCTAAGGATTAGGAAGGTTATATCTATAGGAAGTGTTCCCACATTTGCATGGAGAGAGAGAGAGTGGAAAACAATTTTATAAAAGCCCTCCTCAGTACACCCGACCGAGATTCAAACCTTGATCACCCCGTAAATAGTGGTCTCGTCTACTGCGATAGTCACGCCTTAGACCACACGGTCACCGAAGATAGTTGAAAATTATTTGTCAACATTTAAATTTAGCTAGATTTCAACGATGTTTTACACACATTGCTGCACATATGGGGTAAGACGTGAGAGATCAAAACAAACTTAATATATCCTTCTAACAGATAAAGTAATTTTACAATAATATACCATTCTAAGCTATTTAAGGGTTCATTTTGAGATTTGAAATGTTGAATTCTCCCTTACTATAAGATATACAGTAGTGTAGAGATATTTTATTTCAGGAATTTGGTACTCTTACGATAGGATTGTAGAAAAAACGAGTTAAGGTCCTTGCACAACGGCATAGTATTGTATACGTACGGTGCCAGGACAGTAGCAGTATGGTACAGTAGCCCCGTAGCTTCTTTGATGCTGATTGACAGCTAACAGCTGACTTCTGACAGTCAACATTTAGGTATATACAGTAGCCCCATAGCTTCTTTGATGCTGACTGACAGCTAACAGCTGACTTCTGACAGTCAACATTTAGGTATATACAGTAGCCCCATGGTTTCTTTGATGCTGACTGACAGCTCACAGCTGACTTCTGACAGTCAACATTTAGGTATATACCTAATTTTTTATTGTCAGAAGTGACAGCTGCTAAACACATGTTTTTGCAGATCATGTGGTTCGGCGTAGGGATACATAATTTGGTCTGGTAACTTTTCAAAGCCGTAAGCTGTCAGTCAGCACCAAAGAAACCATGGGGCTACTGTAGCAGAATGGTAGCAGTATGGTATCGTATTGCCACGACGGTCCCGCTGTCCTAACAGCTTGTTTCCTCCACCACACCCTACAATTCTCCTGAGAGCAGTGCAGTTAAAAGAAGCGAGTGTATTGTTACTGTTCTGTTAATTACAATGAGTGATTACCTTTTTATTGTTGTTCTAATTATTGGATTCCAACCATAAACTATACTGTATCTTTCTAGACACTAAGAAAGATAGCTGTAAAATTTCAACCCGATCGGACTAATTAAAAAGGAAAACTATAATTCAACAATAGTCAATCTTGGCAATAATCGAAGAAAAAAATATATTTTGTGTAAAAGGAATATAAAGGAGGAAGGGGAGAGACTATGTATCAAGTTACTGGCAAGCCAGCTGCAGAATGGATTTGATACTTTATTTACTTTAATTGAATGCAATTCATTGAATAAAATTTAATATTTAATAAACTAAACTACAATCTATTCATCAGAGGAAGTGTTGAAACTGAAAACTAACAGAAGTATTTTTTTTACTACAGATATTGTTTTAAATTCACTAATGCCCTATGTTTAAATTATTGTTATTTGCTTAGTAATAGTATAAACAAAATAATGTGTATAAAAAATGTCTAATAATAATTTTCTAAGAATTACTTTACTAAATGAACAAACTGTATGGTCTGATCTCAACTGACTTTCAGCAATAATTATATTCTTGTACAACAATAATTAGCTCTTCTTCAAAACTGCCCCTCTCACAACTTACAGCTCGACTACAAAACAACAAAAATACCACCTCGCCAAGAATGTAGACCTGAGTGAACGAGAAGAGGGGGTAGTTTGAGAGGGTGGAGTGAGGGGTAGGCAACAGCCGCCATGACAGTACCGTACGTGTCTTTCCGTTTTCAAAGCGGAATGGAAAACCACGCACCATACGTATACGATAATATGTCAGTGTGTGTGAGGACCTTTAAGGTCAGGGTGTTATTAAAAAAAACTGTTTCTTTACACAATATATAAAATATTGCTTCAATGGATAAGTTTAGTTTGAATGTGTGTATAGGCCTATAAATAGTATGGAAAATTCCGGCCAAAAACAGAACTGCATGATAGAGGACATTAAACTAATCAATTTAAGCACAGAAATTAACTTTCCACGATCAATCCTAGCGGAGATAATGTGAACAGAATCTGTCGGTCAAGTGGAGCAAATTGCCAAAACAAATGAAAGAGTTTTAATAATGTTCTAGTACACAATATGGACAACTTGGCTCTGTTTCAACAGCTTCTCAAAGTGTTCACCCTACAGCTTCAGGCAGGTCCTTGTTCGACACACGGGCGACGTGACTTGGTCATCATGCATGTCTTGATCCCCTTTACCCATGCATCACCTGTGGTTATTGGATGGCATTTTCCCTACATCTTGTAAAGTAATAAACATGGTTCTTGAATATTTGTCACTTTATCTTTGTCTACAAATCTTTTTATCAAATTGCATTATGTTCAGGACATATATTTTTAAATGGTTGAGATAATTTAGGTATGTGTAGAGTTCTAAACTTTACGTATCAACTGAAATCACTATTTTAAGGTTGTTCATCATTGAAGCTCCAAATCATCTCCCGGTTCGCATTAATGTGTGTGTGTGTGTGTGTGTGTGTGTGTGTGTGTGTGTGTGTGCGCGCGCGCGAGTTTCGGTAGTAAAAGAGAAAAGAAAACACCTACGATATGTCAGAAATGTGTGCAGTGCATTCGTGTTTGAATTATTTCTCAAAATACAAAATATTCCGCAATGACGATGGAGGTAAAAGTGTCAAAAAGCTTATTGTTAATAACTACAGTGTGTCCCTATTATGACAGAACGAAGGTTAGTGTGTAGTGCTTATCTGTGAAGCCATTCTAAAATGGTCAAAAAACGGCATTTTCAATGCAGTATTTATTCAAATATCATTTAATATTCCAACTTTGTTGAGTATTAAGAACGTCTATTAACTCTTTACCTCAATTAATGTTTAATCAGAAATGATCCATGTTCAATAGTGTTCGTGTAAATTTACAAATTCTAGATGACTGTATCACTGAGTTTATTGGTATGTGATGCACGCTCTTAATGATTTTTTGAGCACCCGCTTCGGTGGCCGCATGGTTTCACAGTAGACTAGACTGCTGATGACTGGGAGTTTGAGGTTCGAAACTAAGTCAGGTATACTGAGGGTGGTCTTCCACTCCCCCTCTACGCGCATGTGGGCACACTTCCTCTAAATATAGCCTTCCTAATCCCTGCAACTATTAGCGTAATTAGTACAAATGCGTACAACTTGAAACGGTGTTACGACGCGGTGCTAAAAAAGAAAATTATTTTGACAATTCTTTAATGTAAATTACTTCAAAAATATTTACCTTAATTTGTGTTTTCTTTCATCCTAATTTGTTTTAAAGCTCAACTAACATTTTTGTCATCTAAGTTACTCATGTGTGCATGTGTGAGTATGTGTGTGTTTGTGTCTGTCGTTCCCTATTACGACTGAATGACACTCATTCACTGACACGACGTCGCTAAACCGTAACGTCCTCACGAAGATGGACTGGATTCTTTTTGACACATGAACAAGTTGGTGAGAGAAAAGCGCCTTTTCTTCTGACAGCCAGTGGCGTCGAAATTAGTGCGTGCGTCAACGTCCTCTGGTTGGGTTGCTAACTGCATTTTGTCGGTCGGACTTGGTGCAACACAGGGGCACGAGGGGAACCGGGAGCTATGTCCCGCTATTATTATGATGCTCTTTGTGACACCTTCACAACAACAAAAATTTAATGCTGAGACTTTCAGAACAAACCTCGCTTCTTGAGCTAAAAATAAATTTATGTACGTAAAACTCATAAGATATATGAAACGAAATTATATGAATTGTTATAGAAACATAATTGGGGGGGAAAATAACAACGCATTTCACCAAAGATCGTACAAGACATATGTAATAATATACACTGTTACGTAAGAATATTATTTGTCCTGTACATCTTCAGTTTCCTATTTCCAAAAGTTTCATTTAAAAATATATATTTGCCCATCAAATCAAATTATAGCACCGCGTTTTACTACCCGCTCGGATTATACGCTTAATTAGTTACACTAATTACGATAATGGGCTGTGAATTGGGAAGTTTGAATTAGAGGAATTGAGCCCAAATTTGTGCGGAGGGAGAGTTGAAAACCACTTAGGCAAAACAACCCCAGTTCACCCGATCGAGATTCGAACTTGGATCTCCCCGTCCTCGGCAGTCTAGCTGAACACGAAACTAGCGCGTTAGTTAACTACGCCGCTGAGGCGGGTTATTTGTCCATACCTTGAAAAATGTTGATTGAAAAAAAATCGAATGGAGGCTATTTATGTTTAATAGTACTAATCCTTTACAATAAGTTATTTTTCTTCTCAAAGATTTGAGAAGAGATAACCAAAATTGGACATTTCTGCCTCTGTTAAGTAATCTCAATTACATGTGCATGGACGGAGGGGAGGAGGGAGGGGAGGAGGGAAGAGTGGAGGGGGAAGGGGGGAGGAGGGGAGAGGGAGGGGAGGAGGGTGGAAATGCACAATTTTGTTTGTAATACTAAACAGTATGGATACAAGTTTTAATAGAAATGGGTATGACCAATTTTGAGAAAATCACTTTTTTTTCTTTTTTCACCCTAAGATGAGTTAACATTAATCTAAGGGCTATTTAATTTCAAAAAACTTTCTGAAGAGCCTTAAGGAAACCCAAGATACCAAGTTTTAACCTGATTGGACACATGGTTTCTGTTCTTGGCCAAGATACATACAAATCGGCACACAGACAGACATCATGAAAACAATTTTTTTCACTTTCAAGGCGTCATGAAACGTTGAAATCCACCAAAATCTCAATTTTTTAAAACTACGATCACAATAGCTACTCTTTCTAAGGGGTCGTGAGAAAGGAAAAAATCACCAGATGCGATAAGTAGTCAGATTACTTGAAATATAATAACAATTTTTTGACAATCTTTTGTGGACCTATATCAAATTATATATTTAACAGTGGCTAATTGCAGAGATGGGTGAATAAATTATCAAGCTAGAACTATTCAAAATCTTGTATTGGTTAAATTTCCATAGAATGAGATCTCACTACAATTTCTAGTCAAAGGTCTACTCTTCTACGTCATCCAACGTTCCGTGTATTTTATAATAATAATAATAATAATAATTAGAACCGCGTCTTACTACCCATTCGGTTTATACGCACTTACGCTATTGTGTAATGGTGGGGTGATTGTGAGATGAAATGGAGGACCTTCAGTTTAACGTGGGGTCCGAACCACAATGGAGGCCTGGCATTCCACACATTCACAAGTTGTGATTAATACACGTCTTGTCAGAGATGAAGGAAGGGTTTGGTAATCAGATAAATCTGTGGCGGGACCAAGGACTGAACCCTGAACCCCTAGCCCAGAAGTCCGACACCTTAGCCCTAGACCACCAGTTCACCTCCATGTATTTTGAACTTTAAGTGTTTAATTGGGTGACCTGGCGGTCTAGGGGTAAGGTGTCNGGCACAGATTTATCTGATTACCAAACCCTTCCTTCACCTCTGACAAGACATCTTGTGAATGTGGGGAATGCCAGTCCTCCACCGTGGTTCGGATTCCACGTTAAACTGTAGGTCCCTCATTTTCATCTCACAATCACCCTACCATCATTACACATTAGCGTAAGTGCGTATAACCCGAACGGGTAGTAAGACGCGGTGCTAATAATAATAATAATAATAATAATAATAATAATAATAATAATAAAGTGTTTAATTTCAAGCAAAACTTATATTATTCCCTTTTACACCACGATGAAAACTTTAAAACCCTCTTCCAGCTCTCCATTTAGATTTTGAATCATGACATAGTGGCATTTGATTAGAAACTTTTTAAATAATAAATGAAAAGATCCTAATTAAATTAGACGCTGCCCATTGAGTGAGTAACATTTATTAGTACACTTTCAACCACAGCGTAAAGACATATATATCACTGCATTTTACTATTCGTTTGAGCTATACGCTTATGTATTAGTTATGCCAACGATTTTAGGAATTTCAAAGGTTATATTTAGAGGAAGTATACCAGCATTTGCGTGAAGTGAGTGTGGAAAAACATTTTGGGAAATTAAACTTTATGTTAATACTGGAGAAGTATTTTATTATTTTAGTCCAAAAAAAAGTGTTTGTTTCATAAAAAAAACTGCAAAAACACTGGCTTCTTCTCGCATCTCTTTCAATCCCACCTTAAACCGAGTCGATAGTGCATCATCCACATAAAACAAGTCGAGTAAGGGAATCTTGTCGGGAGTATGATGTCGTAGCTTCTTCATGTGTACCTTGTAGGGGAAAAAAAATAAGAAGAAAGAACCTGTTTTGTTGCATTTTAAGAGCAAAAAAAATGAATACTTGAAAAATTATACCAACACAAATTGACGGTAGTTATATCTTTGTTGCGCGAAGCCGTGACCCAGTTGAAGGCTATGGGAATATCGGCGGCGCTGCGCTAAGGTTGTGTGTGTGTATGTGTGTGTGTATGTGTGTGCGTGTGTGAATCAGTTCATTGAACCGGAGTAGAGAGGTATCAGTCTGAGGATGCGGAGCGTTACTCTTCGCTAACTATAGTGACCTCCCTTGTACGACTTCGAATGAATCTCGCAGGTGACTTGAAATGGGGTGGAAGGTGACGCCACCTTCCTGTGACGTGGCGGCGAATCAAGATAGGATTTCACATGTTCAAGCGGTGGAGTTTAAATATTTATCATGGAAAAAATCAGAAGTTCTTAATTAATTATGAAAATAGTTTTTTTGTCAAAATATTATTTTTTAATCATGATTTTTTTTTGGTAAATGTATATTTTTTATTAGTCATCAGCTCATTTGATTTACTTACGTAAATACTAAGATACAGATTAAAATGTCCTTGTAATAATATATCATTATTATTATTATTATTATTATTAGCACCGCATCTTACTACCCGTTCGGGTTATACGCACTTACGCTAATGTGTAATGGTATGAGGACCTACAGTTTAACGTGGAATCCGAACCACGGTCGAGGCCTGGCATTCCCCACATTCACAAGATGTCTTGTCAGAGGTGAAGAAAGGGTTTAGTAAAATAATATATCATTCTAGGATAATAAACAATAAAAAAAAGGTTGATTTTGTAATGCAAGTCAATTATGTTCCGGAGTACGCACGTGGGTACCGGGGGCAGATGTTCAAACCCCACCCATTGAGAAATACATTTTACACTAGATAAAAAATATAAATATATAATTATATGAGAAAAAAAAAAGTTATTTTTTTGCCTACATTTTGTATCGTCCCAATAAAATACGAATATCTAAATTATTTTTATTACTTAAGAAATCATCTCAATAATATTTTGTCATTATTACTATCTCATATATTAGGTTATTGTATTGTTAACTAGTTGAGTATACCTAATAAAATATGGATTGTTATTTCCCCCCTTACAAAAATTATGCCTATTGTCCTGTTTAGGAGCAAAAACATTAGAATGATTGAGTATACTTGTCAGAGGAAGAGGGCAAGTGTTATCAGCACATAAACAAGAGGCTTTGCAGAGTCACCTGATCATTTCTTTCCTTATTTTTCATAATTTGTGCATAGGCCTACGAGTGCTTAAGGGCGCCAAGTCAAGATACAGCCCACCTCGCAAAATATCTTTGAAATCACCAATTAGTCAAAGACATTCAGGATAGTATTTTTAGTTTTTACAACTAACTTTTTTTAGATAAAAAATTTTTTGCTACGGTAGAAACAGAGCTAAACTTTCTTCTCATGGTGACCTCAAGAGTTTTTTGAATATCTGTCAAGGATGTCTTGCAATTTTATGACAGACAATTTTGTTCTCTCCATTTAAAATGTTTCTCATCTAATGCCACTTTACTCATGACTGCTATTCAACAACTGTTGATATCACCATATGAAGAAAATTAAAATTAAATGTTTCTAATGGATTAATTTCTTTCATATATTTTGGACAACTATTTTGGTAAAAAAAAAATATGCAAAAATAATTACCTTTTCTCTAGTTTACTACTCTCCCACCTTAACTCATGGTACCTTTCACACCACCTTAATTTAGTGATTTGACAACCAACAGTACATATTCGGAGCAAGTAGTATTACAGGTCTAATGTCCAGTTTACTTTGGAAGGTAAAGTTGAAGTGGGTTGGCTCAAAGGAACTACACTTCCGCCTCGTTACATAAATCCACTATGCATAGGAATAAACCCACTCAGGTTTATTTGGTTTGAGATNTTCCGCCTCGTTACATAAATCCACTATGCATAGGAATAAACCCACTCAGGTTTATCTGGTTTGAGATGGGGGGGGGGGGCAGAGAGAACGGGGATGGAGTTCTTTCTCCTAATTGCATCCTTCTTTCTAGAGCAAACACCAAGCTGCTTAGATCTTCTTTTTACTCGCAAATCGTGAGGTACGGTCATTGAACCCCGCACCCAAAATGTCATCTATATCTATGTCTATATGTATTTGTATTTACTTATTTTAGTTTGTTTGTTTTTGTTCTCAAATTTTATCTGTTGTTTTACAAACAGATCAAATACTTTACCAATTTTAGATATAAATAAAATACACATATTTCAAGACTCTAAAAAAAATTAAATCCTAGACCTTTTGTTAAAATTATTATTATTATTATTATTATTATTATTAGCACCACGTCTTACTACCCGTTCGGGCTATACGCACTTACGCTAATTTGTAATGGTAGGGTGATTGTGAGATGAAATGGAGGACCTACAGTTTAACGTGGAATCCAAACCACGGTGGAGGCCCGGCATTCCCCACATTCACTTTTGATTTTTTTATACTATTTTGTTAGCATTATTTTTATCGTTATTGATGATAATAATAATAGTTATGTTAATAGTCTTAATAGTAACTTTACACCCGCTTCGGTGGTCACATGATTTGAGGCGTCACTCTCGCAAAAGACTGGACTGCTAGTGGCAAAGAGATACAGGCTCGAATAATTTTCTTATGGACTGAGGATGTTTATCCTAAAGATTTTTAGACTCTCCTTCCACTAAAATGCGTGTAAACCTCCTCTAAATTAAACCTTCCTCATTAATAAAAAGTAATTAGTATATAGACGTATAACTCAAACTGGTGGTAAGACGTGATGCTAAAAAAATAATAGTAGGCCTTAATATTAGTAATCTCTTCCTCCGTGTCAACGACGTTGCCTACGTGAAGATTTCGAAGTTATGTTGTGAAGCGGGTTGCATCTTAATTTGACGCACGTGAGTTGATCTTGTGTTGAAAGGTATCGAAGCTGTTGCGTATATGTTGATAAAGTAGATGGAAATTAACTTTTAAAAAGATCGCTCACATAAAGGGAAGACAAATAGTTGGACAGTCGAATGATTATCAGGAGCAAAGTATTAGGTTCATCTATCAATTTTCTCACTCAGACCACTTTCTAGTACACCGCTCCTCTCACCGTTTCGCCGCCTTTTTGAAATGCTACTTGTATCGGAGTTGACTCACGAAAGTGGAGCAAGGTCCGACTTAACTCGGCTCTGATGACGCCCTTCGGATGGACCCTCCTCTCTCCAGGTAAATGTAAGGGGAACCCCTTTGATCGAAAATAGTGCTTTATGAGATGCAGTTTGTTTGTCTTGCCAAGAAACTAAACAATTTTATTGATCGGACTGAAACATATTATCTAAGATATCTAGCTTGTTCAGCGTAGGAATTGTTTTCTGAAAGAACTTCTTCCCTACCAGAAATCTTTTATATAGTGAGATGTTGGTAGGAAAAAAGACCTTCCAGAGAGTAATTCATACCGTGAATAGAGTATATATGGTTCCCCCAAGGGATTTTTGGAATTAGATATCTAACCTTAAAATTAAGAGTAATTTACTGAAGGGCAAAAATAAAATAATAAACTATTTTTTCAAAATTTGCTCCAATTAATTTAATTAAATTTTGTATCCAGGTATTATCTAACATTACAAACAAAATGACAACTCTCATTTACCCATCAAAATTACTTTAGGGCACTTTACATAGAGAGGTATTTCCAATTTTGATCAAATCCCCGTAACTATTTAAGATATGAAATAACTTATGATTGTAAAGTTGTGGTACTGTTTACAATTAAAATCCTTAAATTGAGATATATTTTGACAAAACCAATAATTTCTGAACTATAACTATAATATATTTATGGAGCTCTTTGAAAATTGTATATATTGTTGGTGACCTGGCGGTCTAGGGTTAAGGTGTCAGACTTCTGTGCTGGCGGCCGGGGTTCAATCCTCGGTCCCGCCACAGATTTATCTGATTACCAAACCCTTCCTTCACTCCGTGGTTCGGATTCCACGTTAAACTGTAGGTCCTTCATTTCATCTCACAGTCACCCTACCATTACACATTAGCGTAAGTGCGTATGACCCGAACGGGTAGTAAGGCGTGGTGCTAATAATAATAATAATAATAATAATAATATATTGTTATGCTCTTTGGTGGACAAAGATGTTCCTCTTTTCTCAACGTTTCTGTAAAAGTGTTTCAACAAACATGTTGGTTATATTTGTTCGTTTCACAAATCCTACGAGTGTTTAATACACGTTTCAATATACATATAAAATAGAGAGAGAACCGTACCGTACCCTTTATTTTATTTACAGATTATAACCCCTGGACTCACTAGAATTCGAATCACCACAATCCTGCCTGCCCGCGTTAAGTATCTCTTAAAGATAGATTCGAACCAGTAATTCAGAATTGAGTAGGGAACATAAATTAGCTGTTATCCATTACGTGAGGGTAAAGTCAGTCCGATAAATGGCCTAATGTGTGGGCTAAAACATCTAGCTGCTGTATTTCAGAGTCAGAAATAGATTTGGTTGCAAACTCCTGGTTAGGGGTCGTAAATTTAATATTCACGTCGTTTGTAAACAGGTAGACTTACAGGCACTACCGAGCTCATCACAAACAGACGATAAAATAAATATTCTTATCACTTTGAAATGTTTGTAAAATATTAATAAATAAGAGATACTGTAACTTATTTTCCTACGTTCGAGAAAAATGTACGTGGGTTAACGACGTTGCCTATTTGGTGATTGTGAAGCTATTTTTTTAAAAGTTGGTTGCATCCTAGCTTGACGCACTCAAGGTGGGGGTGTAATCTTAGTTAAGGGAACTGATTTTTTCATTATTTTTTTTAGAAAATCCTTTTTAGCCACAAGAAATATAATATTGCTCCAGTACAAACATAGAGCTTATTTTTCTTCACATGGTTTTATCAAAAGTTGTTGAGTATCTCTCAAGGGTATTCTGGAATGTAATGACAACTTTATCTCTTCATTTAAAAAGTTTGTCATCTAATGCCGTTATGCTCATGACAGATATTCAACAAATGTTGATATCACCATGTGAATAAACTTATACTTCTATGTTCCTACAGAAGCAGTATTTATTTATTTTGGCAAAAAAAAATGTAGTTATAAAAACTGTAAGAATACTGCCTTTAACTTGCATTCTCTATACCCCCACCCAAAGCACTATAGGCCCTACAGCACTTAGACGCCAATGCACAAACTAGATAGAGGGAAGAAAATGGATAGTTATCCCTGAGAGGGCTCTTGTATATGTGCTGATAACGTTTTCCCTCTTCCTCTGACGAGTTTACGCAGTCACTCTATTATTTGTGCCTTGAAAACATCAACTTCATTTTTAATTTTACCTTTTCCTTGTTTCCTATTATATGTAGACCTATGCTACCACGGACTTTTCTAATCAACATCCTGGCAAGAAGACTCGTACAGGCCATTTTCGTGAACAAGACAAATAGCCTGAGCCTGGATTTATAAAATATACGTTTACAAAAAAAACTACTTAAAGATATAAATAATAATTTTGTGACTCTGTGGGACTATTTCTTAGAATTAGTAAGAAAGTATTGGGTTTTTTTTCAACGTTATATCTTAAAAACTCGCTGAGTAAAACGTAAATTCATTAAAATGGAAAATACTATCTTACCAGCTATGACGTCACAGGAAGCAACGTCCTTAGGACCGCTTTGTTGTTCGTTTGTACACAACAAACTTATATTTACGAGACAGTGACTTCAATTCAATCTGATCAAATTAAATATATAATATGAATGCCATACCTTTTTCTAATGCTAAATAAATTGTCACTACCCGCCTCGATGGTGTGGTTACCATAGTTAACGTGCTAGTTTCCAGTTGAGCTAGACTGCCGAGGACGAAGAGCTTGAGGTTCGAATCTCGGTCGGATGAACTAGGGTTGTTTTTTCCTAACTGGTTTTCCACCTACTCTCCACGCAAATACGGGTTCACTTCCCTTAAATTAAATCTTCCTAATTCTTAATCCATTATCGTAATTAGGACTTAAGCGTACAACCCGAACGGGTAGTAAGACGCATTGCTAAATAATTTTCTTAAATTGTCCCTTTTAATTACACTTTATATGATTTCATTTTTTTCTTGTGCCCGTGTTGGTAGGCCTACACCATGTTTCTATAATGTTACTTGTTAATAAATTCAAAATGCGTCTCAGCGCCATTATTCTATTTCTTGTAATTTCTATTTTTACTATTAAAGGGAAAATGGTTCACTTTCACCACTAGCAAGGGGTTCATTAATAATATAATATTACTAAGCAAATAAAAACTATTGCCAGTGACTTTCAGACAATGTATACAATAAATAACCTTCTGCTATCTGTCAGTTATCTACACTACCACCGTGCAGGGGCTATACGTATGTATGTACAACAATAAATTATTATTAGTGGACCAGGAGATGAGTGCGGTGGAGGCGGGATTGAGCGGGGTAACCTTTGTTATCAAATGATAAATCCAAACCAATAATGGCTATTAGAGATGATATATTTTCGTTTTTTTTTACAAATCACTGAATCCCATGGTAAGGGGTGTATATATTCGTTAAGGAGGGTGTGTAAAGAACACGAAAAAATGCCAGTGTTTTGCAGGTTTTACATAAAAACTTTTTTTTGTCAAAATAAATAAAATATTGCTTTAGTAATTTAGTACAGATATACAGTTTATTTTTATTCCTATGGTGATATCAATGGTTGTTGAATATCTGTTATGAGTATAGCGGCATTAGATGACAAACTTTTTAAATTAAGAAAAAAAAGTTTCCATTAAATTCCAGGACACCTTGACAGATATTCACAAAACCGTTGATATCAGTATTAGGAGAAAATTAATCTCCATGTTACTATTGGAGAATTATTTTTATTTATCTTAGACCAAAAAAAAGTTTGGTTGTAATAACTGCAAAGAGATAGACATTTTTCTCACTTTCCCTAGATCCCCACCTTAAAGATTTAATTATTATATTAAGTTATTAAAACATATGTTCTACAAAAGACCACACATTAGTGTGAGATTCAACCACCAAGCTCTGTAGTCCACACGTTAATGTGAGAAAATATTTGTAATAACTGTTATTGCTTTATTGTCACTCGTATGTTCATATGTCTGTGTTGACGTCTTTATCATAAATTAAGTTGAGGCTATTTTCAATTATTATTTTTTATTTAAATATCTGGAAATTATTTCCTTTGAAATAATTTAATATTTTCTATCTCACATCTTAAGTAGCAAAACGTGAAGACAAAAATTATATTTTTTCACTACATCACTAATTCTCAACATGTTCCATATCCATGTCAATATCCATTTTCATTACTGTCCATGGCAGGGCTCAAGCAACGCTTCTGGTGTGTTCCGAGTCTCGCGTAAGTTGTCAGGTTGGCAGCTATGCGGTGAAGGTGTTGGCATCCCTGCTAGTAATCCTAGACTAATGGGCGAGCCACCGTGTCATTAATGAGTAATCACATTACATCATGATTGAGTGGTGCTGATACGAGTAAATTATTAGGTAGTGTGTTTATAGAAGACCTGAGCAGGTATTTAGTGTTTGTATCTTGGCCAGAGCTTAGACTAATCATTGTATTATATAGACTTGTTATCCTTAAACGCCGCTAAACAAAGTAGGTGGAAAGAAAGGCCACTCAGATGGGCAATCTAGGGCAGTGGTTCTCATTGGGTGTGCCGTTAAATTCCCTAGGTGTGCTGTGAAATTCACTAGATGTGTCACGAAATTATCAACGCTAAGCTACTGTTTATAAAAAAAATTAAAACTAGTTTCAGTCAATTGTATTTATTTTTTAAATAAATAAGTTAAAAATGTGTTAATGCTTTATTTATTTAAATGGGCTATTTAACGTGTACTTTCTAAACCGACTGATTATATCAGCACACGAGGATCTCCAAGCGAAAGAGCCTACCGATTTTTCCGAAAAAATATTTTCACATACCATACCTTCCAGGTTTTTTTTTAATGTCTCAATTGACATGGGACCAACCGCCTTATTTCCTCTCTAAAATAAATTGTACTGCGGATAAAAATCCGTTGACACTTGCCGGGTTTGAACCCACGAACATCAGGTCCTGAGGTGAGGTGAGAACTTTATTCCAAGACCACCAAGATCAATTTGAGAAATAGATTTATCTGATTACCAAACCCTTCCTTCACCTCTGACAAGACATCTTGTGAATGTGGGGAATGCCAGGCCTCCACCGTGGTTCGGATCCCACGTTAAACTGTAGGTCCTCCATTTCATCTCACAATCACCCTACCATTACACATTAGCGTAAGTGCGTATAACCCGAACGGGTAGTAAGACGTGGTGCTAATAATAATAATAATTATTATTATTATTATTATTTGAGAAATCTTGATTTCGCGATTATTCGCTTATTTGATTAATTGTATTTTGCAAGTCCATGACGCAATAGATTTCACTCAGTTTTTTTACTGATTAACTTTTTTTTTATTAATTTATTGAATAAACCATATTTATATTATCAAGTTGTGTGGTATCTTTAGTCTTTGGGAAACCCTACCCTTAACAGGGTGTTGTCTGATATTCTAACAGCCCCTCTCTCATTCCTTTGTTGTTTTTGTATTGTTAGCATGTCACCTTTTTTTTAATATCCATTTAAACAAAGTGTTTCATAATCGACCACGATATTTTTCTATTATCTTCGTCTATTATAGAAATAGAACAGTATCAAATTCACCGGTGACATCCCAATCGCGTAAATATTATAAATATTTTAAAAAATGAACCACTTTTTTTTTTTCATAATTTGAGGTAACTCTACAGCAAAAAGATTTTTTTAATAAACAGTCATTCATTTTAAATGTGCATTTTTAAATTTGACATTTTTTTCCAGATTGATTCACAAAATAATATTATTTCTCGTAAAGCATTAATTTCATAAAATTGGCAGTTGATTGAGATATATACTTTTTGGATCAAATATTTTCCTTGACATTTATATTTCTAAAAAAATTAATAGGATGTTTTTTTTTAAATGATAGGATTTTTTTTTAATACCGTTCATTCTCAAGCTGAAAATTCTACATATTTAGGCAAAAAAATTGTTTTGGATAGTTACAGCTAATTTATATAAAATATTTATGTATAAATTGTAATCCTAAATAAAAATAAATGTTACGAAACAATCGTCAAAACTTAATCATATGGTGTATTAGATCTTTGAAAAAAACTATTCAATTACAAGTTATTTGGACCCTGAAATGACATATATTTGTGGTAATAAAAAATATATTATTAATTCTCATGAATAACTATTCCCAAATATCAATTTTGAAATCAACATTATAAGCAATTTTACAAATATTTCAAATTTTTATCTAAATTTTGTCATTATTACACTATTCATACATTATTGTATTCTAGAAAAACAAAAAGAATAGCGTTTATAAACATGTAAAATAGTCTCCAATTACCCATTTTAAACAAAATCGTTAAACCTATGTTCAAAATATTTACGAATTTTTGGGAATTACTCTTCAGTAAACCACCATTAAACGAATATGAACCCAAAATGCAAGTATAAATTTATATTTTTCAGGTAAACACTCCCTAGATATTAATTTTAAACCAAATTGCTAAAGCCATTTTTGAAAAATTTGAATTCGTGAAAGTCACTCATCAGTAAACTACCCTTAATTTGAGGGATAGGGTCAAAAAAAAAATGTCATGAAGTGTTTCCATATAACATCTTAATATCGAGTTTGAACAAAGTCGATCAAACCATTCCAGATCTGTGGCCAGAGACAAACAGACAGAATTATTGTAAAATCCACTTTTTAGTGTTCGGACGCACATAAAACGTAAAAGATCCATCAGAATCTCAAGATCAAATATTTTTATCATTACATTATTTTTTCAAGATTTGAGAAAATAAAAAAGTGGTTGTGCACTTTTAGTTTGGCCAAGTATTTCGATATCATTGTCGACAAGACAAAATTAAATCGATAAAGAAAGTTGTTGGGTCACTCACTCCCTCTCCTTGCCAACCAACTAAAACAAGAGTAGTTTTCACCTTATTGGAATTCCCTCCCTCTCCACCTACACCTCCTACCTATCTCCTCTCCCTCCCTCCATTTCACTCCACTGCCACCTGCTCCTTACCTTCCCCTCCACCCTCCAAAACCCTCCAACAAAGTGGTAATATCTGCTAGCCTTATCTCGCGCGCTCCTGGCGGATGAATTATATCCAATCATACGGGGCCCCCAAGATTGCTTACGTGACTGGGAGAAACAATCTCAGAGCTACGGTGCTCCGAGTGTAGCCTGTTTCAAGTGTTTGTGTAAACATTACACTTGTTTCTGTGTTATCATACAAGGAAGGCTGGAGGAGGGTGGTTTTGCTTTGCTGCAGGTGGATTTCATGTATTTATTTTGTACTGGTTTGTTTGAAAAGGGGGTGTGAGGGCGTTTCTGCCCAATAAGAAAGTTTTGTACTTCCTTATATAACGAATCGCCCCCCCCCCTCCCAGTCAGCGAAGGTCTAGGAAGACTATCTGATGATATATTAAACCAGAATCCAATTCGCGATTATATTTATAAAATGTTTGTGTATGGACTAATACTTTTACCCAGATTATAGCACTACATTTAAATGTAATATTAAATACTAGTTTTAAACATAATGGATCAAAACTCTCCTATTTACGGCCAGAAAAACGTGTATTTATATTAGTGAATAACGAATACTAATAAAACTATCTTCGCATGATCACTTACAAGGAAGTACAAATGTTGATAATTTTAATAGCTCAGCTACAAGGGGGTATATATTTTTATAATTTTAAAGATTCGCCTACAAGAGAGTAGAAATTTTGATAATTTTAATAGCTCAGTTACAAGGGGGTACACATGTTGATAATATTGGATAGCTCACTTCCTAGGGGGTATAATTGTTGATAATTTTCAACATCTCGCTGATAATGGAGGACCAAATTTTTAGATATTCAATACTTGACGTTACCAGACGTTAGTGATACATTCAACCACCAAGCGCTGTTGTCGTTACGTGAATTATAAAAAGAAAACAGGAATCTATTGCTATTTAGTAATTAATTGGAACATGTTTCCCGTGTTAAAACGTCCCCGAGATAAATTAAACTGAAGTTGAAACTTTTAAAATCTGGGATATCTCATTTGCATTCATTCTATTAAAATAGCTCAGTTTTCCCCCTTATTTATTTATTTCTCCCCGTTTTACATTTCTAGCTGCCTGTGTGACGACCGTTGTGAGTTATTTGTCATTTGAAAGCAGCCGAGAAAAGAGGGATTCGAAGCTCATCATACTTGTGGTTTCAGAAAGTTAATAACTTCACTTGTGTGAAATTGCTGTTGTCCAAATAATAATAATAATAATAATAATAATACCTGCTACGGTGGCTACATGGTCTAAGGCATCACTATCGTATTGACCTGGTGGTCTAGGGATAAGGTGTCAGACCTCTGTACTGGGGGTACGGGGTTCAATCCTCGGTCCCTGCACAGATTTATCTGATTGCCAAACCCTTCCTTCTACCTCTGACAAGACGTGTATTAATCACAACTTGTGAATGTGAGGAACGCCAGGCCTCCACCGTAGTTCGGATCCAACGTTAAACTGTAGGTCCTCCATTTCATCTCACAATCACCCTAACATTACACATTAGTGTAAGTGCGTACAGCATGGGTAGTAAGACGCGGTGATAATAATAATAATACTCACTATCGTATTATATTAAACTGAAGATTACAGGGAGATTGGGGTTTAATCTCGGGTGTGCTGAGTGGTTTTTCAAAATGTTTTTCCACCATCTCTCTACGAAAATGTGGGTTCACATCCTCTAAATTCAAACTTTCGTATCCCTAACTAATTAGAGTAATTAGTAAACACGAGTATAACTTAAACATGTAGTAAGACACTGTGCTAAAAAATAAAAATCATAATGATGATGTTGATGATAGTCGGAATTGAATCCAAACCCTGATTGATCAAGTCTTCAAAGACGCGAGAGTGAGACTTCCTCCTCCTCATAACGAGGTGAACGCACCGGGTGACGTCACACGTAGGACGTGTTCCCAACTAGTCGCGTTTGTTTCATTTTATTTCCGGGTCATAGGTCACGCCTGTCTGGTCAGGTGACACCGTGACCACACGGTTCTGTTCCCTGCGGCTTCCGGAATCTTTTCGCGTCTAAACTCTCACTTCGCGATCAGAGCGGCTTACACGGGGAAGAGGTGTGACGGGGGGGGGGCTTAGGTTAGGTTAAGAACGACTGCATCACATGTTAGTCAACTCTGTGGTACGGTTGACTAGAAATCGTAGATTTACACCAACACTATTGCTCGTGGATCATTTCTGAGTAAGCATTAATGAAGATAAAGAGCTAAAAGAATTTCCTAATACTAAACATTGATGAAATATTAACTTATATTTGGATAAAAACTGCATTGAAAAGGCCGTTTTTTTTCACCCTTTTAGAATGGCTTCACAGATAAGCACTGTGCACAAATCTTCATTCTGTCATAATAGGGACATACTGTAGTCATTAGCAAGAAACTTTATCGTCTTGTCCCCCATTGTCACCGCGGAAAATTTCGAGTAATCATTCAAATACGAATGAACTGCACACATTTCTGGAATATTGTAGGTCTTTTCTTTTCCCTTTTAGTCCCATACCTCGTGCGAGCCGGGGGCTGCGTTGGGCTTACTATTATGAATGAATGATCTTATGGATCGGCGAGGTTTTGCAGACAAGTTTTTAATTATTAGAGTTTATGGCTACAAAAAGCATCTTATGCTGGGTTCACGATCAACTTAACGTTAATTTAACGTAACGTTTTCTTAAAGTTAACTTAACTTAAGAAAACAGATGTGTGATCACGATTCACGTAACTTAACGTAACAACTCGAGCCAAACATCTGAATACTCGAGTATGATCTGTGATTTTTACTATTTTGTAAAATGATGATCTGTTTGTTTCAATGTCTGATCACTAGATCATAAACAAAAGAGTAGACCTTAATTTTAAAACGAACAAATGAATTACTAAATAACCATGTTGACGTCACTCGCATAATGATTGGCTGGCTAGATCACGTGATTCCCTTCACGTAACGTTCACTTAAAGTAAAAGACCTCCCAGGACGTATTTTACGTTAAGTTAACTGCAAGTCAACGTTTAGTTAACTGCAACGTGATCGCTTCCATTTAAACATACGCGGATATCCTTTACGTTAAGTTAACTTTAAATTAACGTTAAATGTATCGTTATCCCAGCACTAGTGAGATTTGTGAGCACAGAAATACCGTCACGGGTCGGACTTTAACCTAATCTGGTCCATCAAAACCTAGCCACCTTTTTGAAGGGTGTGAGATACAAACATGGACAAAAAAAATAATAATTGCAAACCGCACGCCATCTTAAGGCGGTCGTCTCGGTCAGCGAGAAAGTATCAATCGCTGTCAGGCCACATGGCTTAAAATACAATGGTTTGTGTAGTTTTACTGATCTACTTGTCTATTCTGTCTAAGCTTAAGCTCAATTTCGCCCTTTGCCTGTAAGCACCCTTTGACATGTCAATAAAAAGCAGGGAAATAAACCTGTGAAATTTCCTATTTCAAGGTAAAGAGAAAGGCTCGTAGGTAGTTATCAAATTCTCTGTTGTGAGCGCCTCAAAAAATTACTGCATTTGTTAGAGAAAAGCCAAACCTAGAACCCTTTTCATCAAGTTTAGTCTCATAGCTCCACAAATATTCTTAAAAAGTAATTGAAAATCAGCTAATATTACATTTTTACACATTTTTATGTTTGGGTTTCAGTTCAATCATAGGGTTGTTAAGGAAAAAGAGCCCTGTTGGAATATTTAGAATTTATTTTTGAGTGATGTATATTTTGAAATAACTGCATATATGCTTTTAATTATTTTATATTTTTTTGCAATGATTATTTTCATTATTTATATTTCTTATTCTCCTTGAAAATGCTTTAAAATTGAAGTTATATTTTAAAAAAGCTCAACCTATCTAGTCATTAGTGCCTAGAGACGCTAACACTAATATTTATCGCTAATAAAAATAATAATTTAAGAACAAGAGTGTGATTCTTTCCGTGTTGGAGCGTCCTTCGACAAAACTGGATTTTGGCAGACATGTAGAGCAACAAATATATCCCTTATATAGGCTAACCGTAGTCAACGTAGTGTATGTATTTATATGAACAACAGTAAAACGGGTAAGCTGGTGGTCTAGGAGTAAGGTGTCAGACTTCTGTGCTAGGGTTCGGGGTTCAATCCTCGGTCCAGGCACAGATTTATCTGATTGCCAAACCCTTCCTTCACCTCTGACAAGACGTGTATTAATTACAACCTGTGAATGTGGGGAATACCAGGCCTCCACCGTGGTTCGGATCCCACGTTAAAATGTAGATCCTCTATTTCGTCTCACAATCACCCTAACATTACACATTAGCGTAAGTGCTTACAACCCGAACGGGTAGTAAGATGCGGTGCTAATAATAATAATAATAATAATAATAATAATAATAATAATAATAATAGTAAAACGATTATCATGTTTGATATCTTACTACAATTTGACCTAAGATGGGGATTTAGGAGACGTGAGAAAATGTCAGTATCTTTGCAGTTTTTATAACAAAACTTTTTTGGACAATTTAATAAAATATTGCTTTAGTACAAACATAAAGTTTAACTTTCTTCACGTAGTGATATCAATATCCATTACGAGCATTTCGGCATTAGATGACACACTTTTTAAATCAAGAGGGAAGGTTATTAAATTCTAGGACACCCTTGACAGATATTCAACAATTGTTGTTGACATCACCATGTGAAAAAAAAAATTAAACCTACTCTTGTATTTATTGGAGCAATATTTGATTTATTTTGACAAAAAAAAGTTTTGATATAAGAACTGCAAAAACGCTGAACTTTTCTCGCGTCCCCTACATTCTCATCTTGATTGGGATTTTATAAAATAATACTAGTTCTTATTGTTACTGTATTGAATGATATTGGCAATCAGTACAGTTTAGCTCTTATTGTGTTTTTATCATGAATAAAACTTACAAAATTTAGTTTTTAATTTTAATTTAGCTCTAATACTATTAACGGCATATTATAAAGAGTAGAGATTGTTAGAGTAGCTTAGAAAAGAAAAAAGTCACCTACATTATTGTTGAGTAGTGGAAAATCTCACCAAGTGATCCCAGCTGCACCTCAAAATCTCGAACCTCTTATCTCCACAATCCAAGCTATTGTAAACTTGACGTCTTAGACAGCGTGACTACCTGTGTTATGCTAAATATTGAGGAAAACATTAAAGCCAATAATATTTCTTTTTAATAAATTGAGGTTGCTAAAATACGTATAGTTCAATATTCATAGAAAGAGTTTTATCAAATTAAAAAGATATATATAATAAAATATGTATATTCATAGAAATTGTTAAATCAAATTAAATATATGTATATATAATTAAATATATACAATAAAATATGTATAGTTCAATATTCATAAAAAGAGTTTTATCAAATTTAAAAAATATATATATATATGTGTGTGTGTGTGTGTGTGTGTGTGTGTGTGTGTGTGTGAATATGTTAAGGACATTGCCTACCTGTGATGACGTCATGGCTGTTCAAGATTGGATTTCCCTTGTTAATGCATTTATGTTTTATTCAGCGAGTTTTAGTGCTATATTGTTGAAACAAAAGACATAAATTCTAAAATAATTCTAAAAATATTCCTAGAGCTCCATAACATTATTATTTTTATATTTAAGTATTTTTTATAAACATAATTTTACTAAATCCTCCACAACTTAGGTTTTTTGCCTTGGTCATGAAAATGGCCTGTAGAGTCTTCTTGCCTAGATGTTGATTAAAAATGTCCGTGGTAGCATATGTTTACCTAGAATATGAAACAAAGAAAAAGTCGAATAAAAAAAATGTCAATGTTTTCAAGGCTCAAATGTTAAAGTGACCGTGTAAACTCGTCAGAGGAAGAGGAAAAGTTATCAGCACATATACAAGAGCTCTCTCAGGGCAAACTTCTCATTTTCTTCCCTCTCTTTCTATTTTGCACACATTACCCGCCTCGGTGGCGTAGTTGGCTAACGCGCTAGTCGTGTTAAGCTCGACTGCTGAGGATGGGGAGATCGAGGCTCGAATCTTGGTCGGGTGAACTGGAGCTGGTTTTTCCTAAATGGTTTTCCACTCTGTCTCCATGCAAATGCTGGTTCACTTCCTCTAATTCAACCTTCCTCATTCCTAACCCATCAGCGTAATTAGGACTTAAAGCGTATTACCCGAACGGGTAGTAAGACGCGGTGCTAAATATTATTATTATTATTATTATTTTGCACATTGGCGTCTAAGTGTGGTAGTGTTTAGACTGCATGAGTGTATTTGCATGAGTGTTAAATTGTCACTAATAATATTAATAATAATAGTAATAACAACTACAACTTGTTTTCCATTATTGTAGAATGACCACCCAATAAACCAACCACAGTGAAAACTTATTGAAGCGGTTGTGTAATTTGAAACTGCTAGCCCGATAGCGATTAAAACTTGTTGGCGAGACTACATATCACCAAACTGTGTAGTGGCATGTTGCAGGGTAATGATTTATATCTGGACACCGGTAACGTATTAAATATTACATACGTCTCCTGAAAACAATTACTACCGGAGTGTGTTTTACGTTTCCATCCGTACCTGCCATAATTACCATAATTGTACAGAAAAGCTATCTAGTATATTATAATTGATAAATAGCCCGCACACAAACACCGCAGGTTCGTATTTCAATGAAAGTTCTTCCACGCATTTTTAAATAAGCTCGAATTAATTTCTGACAATATTTACTTTATAGGTGGTTATTAAAGATTAATAATACCTTTTTTTTTTGTCACGTATTCATTAAACGTTTTGAGTTATTAAATTTTACAACGAATATAAATATGAGTTGATGTACGTGGATTAAAAATATAAGGAAAAATAAAATTAAAAATCACATATTCTAACGCTGAACTTTGCTTCTCAACGGTGTATTGCCAAATTGTTAAACCTAACGACGTTGGTTATTCGGATATTTTAAGACTATTTCGCGAAATGGGTTGCATCTTAACTTGACTCACCTAAGCACTCTAAATACTGCCAACCTTAAACACTAATGTACGAAATAGAAAGAGAGGTAAAAAAATGAGTTCACCCTGTTACAACATATATATATATATATATATATATATATATATATATATATATATATA
>CABFVX010000193.1:212227-233190 GCA_902151425.1 Timema shepardi | reverse complement strand
TATATATATATATATATATATATATATATATAACACTTCCCCTCTTCCTATGATGTATTTACACACTTACACTACTATTTGCGCCTTGAAAACATTTAATCGCTTATTAAAACTACCCTTTTTCTTATTTCTTATTCTAAATAAACACATGAAAATAAGGGCTTTTTTAAATCTATATCTTGACAAGAACACTTCTATAGGCCGTTTTCATGATCAAACTGTTAGCCTAATTTTTTTAGGATTTATAAAAAAAACTACTTCAATATAAAACTGTTAATGTTTTGATGCTGTATAACTATTTATAGATTTATTTAGGAATTTATGATTTTGGTTTCAATGTTATATCTTTAAAACTCGCTGGAAAAAAACCCACGTAAATTCATTAACATAGGATATCCTATCTTGACTAGCTGTGACGTCACATGCAGGCAACGTTCTTTAAACTGTGCGCTTGTATGTTTAATAATATATAAAAGTTATTGTTGGAAGATTAATGTTTTTAAATTATCTCATTAATTAGCGCTACACAAGCTCTTTAGAGTAATATTAAAATATGTAATCTATAACATGGTCGATTATGTCGAAAGAATAATGGTAATTTAGTTGGTTACATTCTTTACTATTGCTCTTGTTAGCTACAAACTAATTTTGTTCAATAAAATAATATTTAACAGATTGTTCCCGGGATAAAAGTCGGCTATGTCAAGCTCTTTTAATGCCAAAGTCACGTGGTTTGTAGTAAAGCATATCGGAGGCTCAGACCTTGGTGATTTTATCTAAAAATATACAGCTCAAGAGCATTATTTAGATACCTCAGATCCTTTTTACTTTCTCGCACCCTTGGGGTGGAAAAAATATTTTTGTATTGTGACCAGAAAAAAAAAATCGAATTCGAGATTTTGATGGAAGTTGTAGTTTCATGACCTCCTTAACCCAAAAAAAGCTTTTTTTTTGCATTGCCGTCTATATGTCACTGGGGCTAGAGGCGAAACTATTTTACTGATTCGGCAAAAATGTAGTATCTAGGATTTGTATACGGTTTCTCAGAGTTAATTTTAGAACTATCTATCTAACCGTAAAATTAATATTGAAAAGAGAAAAATTGTTTTCCTCAAAATCTGCTCTAACGATTTTGAATAAGTTTATATCTAGACATCGTTTAGCATTACAATTCAAATGGTAGTTCTAATTTTCCCTTGAAAATATTTTTGAGAGTATTTACTTTACATAAATGATCAACTACAGTTTTGATCATATTGCTGCAAATATTTGAAATACTGAATAGCATAACCTTGAAAAGTTGTAGCACCGATACAAATTAAAAACAACTTTAATCGAAATATAGTTTTATAAAACCAATAGTTTCTGAGATATTGGCCAAACTATGTTTTGAACTGAGGCTTAATAAATTGATTTTAATGCTTTTTGGTGAACAAAAATGTTATTTTTTTTTTAAAGTATGTATCTGTAACAGTGTTTAATATTTAACTACAAAACAAAAAAATACCACGTACTCCCGCAATATTTCATGATCCCGGAAAAATGTACCAAAGTAGGTGTTATTTTTGCTCTTTTCTCAGCCCAACAGTCCCACCTTCATGTAGCCTTGATAGCGTCCATCCGTGCATCGACTAATATATATTATAATATATAATGAGGCCCCACTTTTGAAAGTATGTAGGATTTGTTATGATGATTAAAGATAAGTTTTGTAAATGTAAACACATTACATTTCACTAATATGTTGGAAAACGGGCAATTTTAGGAAAAGAAAAAAATATATACAAGTTGTTCAGAAACTCATGCTGCACATATAGTTTGTTTGAACCAAAAGTAAAACATAATCCTTATACACTTACATTCGGAAACCTATGATAATATTATTAAATTGTGTTCAAAGTTTCAGCTTAAAACGCTAGGAGAGCAAAGCTGTCAAACATGCGTGTACAATAAGTTGCATAGGAGCTAGGCGAACGGCACTGCAAATGTAATAATGGCAAACCCTTTCTGTGATGTAGGGCCATTAATGATGGGCCTCAGAACGTATTCCTAAGGATTTTGCATTGCCTTTGGTTTAAACAAGCTATATGTGCAGTTTGGGCCACGAGTTTCCAAACATCCTGACTGTATATGTATCGGACCCTAGGGAAAATTATTCTGTGTTCCATTATTTCGTGGGTATATATAATGTCCGTTAATAAGTAACAGATTCAGATTACATGAATTGTCGAAAGTAATTTTCAGGAAGTTACCTACCTGTGACGTTACAATAGCTCAAGATAGGATTTTTTTTTTAATGAGCTTAAAAGTTTTAACATTGAAACAAAAAGTATAATTCATTAAATAATTCTAAAAACAGTCTTACATCGTCACAAAATTATTATTTTTTATCTTAAAGCAATGTTTTGGTGAACCTACTTTTTTTTATCCTTTACATATCAGGATATTTGGTTTCTTAACGAAAATGGTGAGTAGGAATCCTACTGAGAGGATGTAGGTTAAAAAAGACAGTGGAAGAACATGTCTAAATGGGATAGGAAACAAGTAAAAGGTAATTTTGAAATGCTAGTCAATCTTGTCAAGGAGCAAATACAGTGGAACCTGGATAATTCGAACATGAAAGGACCAGTAAAAAATTCGAACTATCCAAAAATTCGAATTAAATAAGTTTTTTAAAGGGAATTGAAAAAAACACGGTTAAATTTGTAACCAAGCTCGCCAACACACACACAAAACTACTGTACAGTAGGTATTAAGCAAAACTAAAACTAAAACTAAACAACAAAACAAAATAAACTCGCACGTCACAAGAATATCGCTACGACCTAATCACTAAGAACAGCGCACGTAACCACTTGAGAGGTTCGACCTTGACTAACGGAGTACAGAACTGTACGTATAAACAAAGACGTATGGGTGAGTGGGGGAGGGGCGTGAAGAAGGATACTGACCGCATTCCAACGTCACTTCCCCTGTTTCTAAAAATAGAGCACGGTGCTGAAACTAGAAATAGGAAAACAATACTGCACAGTATATTACAACTTACGAAAAGTTCGAACTAACCAAAACAACATTCGAGCTATCCACGATTTTTTTTAACGTGGTTTTAATACAGAATTCATGGGACCAGGCGAAAAATTCAAATTAAAGACGATTTCAAATTGCGGAAGTTCGAATTAGTCAGGTTCCACTGTAGTATAGTGGGTTTTTATACCCATCAGTGAAAGAGGGGAAGGGTTATCAATTATCAGCAGTTAAATTAGAGGCCTTATAAGGTGAACTGCTCATTTTCTTCCCTTTACTTTTTATTTCGTACATCGGCGTCTAGGGTAGGTATAAAATACGTTAGTGAGTGCTTAGTGGACTGATAGTGTGGTTCCAGGAAACACTACCGGTCCACCTTTTAACCTATGATGACGCAAGCAAATCCACGCTATTGCCCACTTAGTCAAATTCTGGCATACGGCCATAAGTGTGATAAAATAATAACATTCCGCATCTGGGCTACATCATTCGTAGCACAGTAGTGGAAAGATTAGCCAGTATTAAAGTATTGTTTCCCAGGGGAAGTCCGAAAGTATTAATCGTACATCCTTTCCATGGAGACTCTTTCTATGTTCTGATGAGATGAGATGATGGTGATAGTGACTATAAGAGTGTAGAACCAGTGGAAACACTTACAGCCTAACTTAAGGCTCATTAACAAAATCCTGGTGACCATTAGGATAATTCCTATTTCAGGAATAATATCCAAGGTACCAGCTAGGAATCGAATCCGGGACCCCTAGGCTCGTAGCCAGGTGCACTAACCACCACACCACAGGGTCGAATAGTGTGATAGTGCTTAGGTACTTCATATAAAGAAATGCAAACCGGCTTGCTAAATAGCTTCGAAATCGCCAAGTAAGCAGCGTCGTTAAGGTGCGGCAGAAGGGAGCTCGAGTAATTTTACAGTTTTTATAGAATTGCAATCTTTTGGACAAAATAAATCAAATATTTCTCCAGTAGCAACATAGAGTTTAGTTTTCTGCACATGCTAATATCAACAGATCTTGAATATCTGTCAAGGGTGTCCTGGAACTTTATCAAAACCCTTAGGATAAAGAAAAAAAAGGTTTTGACAAAATTTCAGGACACCCTTGATGGATATTCATGATCTTTTGATATTAGCATGTGCAGAAAACTAAACTCTATGTGGCTACTGAAGAAATATTTGATTTATTTTGTCCAAAAGATTTCAATTCTATAAAAACTGCAAAAATACTTTCGCTCCCTTCTGCCGCACCTTAAGTAAATATGGTGGCCACCACATAGTGGTCATACTTCGTGCCATGATCTCACTATACTAATAAAAATAAAATAGATTCCATGTCATCACTTGGTAAGAGATAGATGGCTTCGCTCTTCTGCTCCGATGACCTCTCATCGATCAAAGTATGGAAAAAGAAAGAAATTAGAGGGAAGGGGGAGTAGTAAGGGGGCGTGGTCGGCAAGTGTAGATGGTACGCACGACCTGTCTTGTCATCAAACCTAAGTGCGCCCCCCCCCCTTTTTTTTCCCTTGCTTTGCCCCACCACTCATGAATAGATACTCTTAGAGTTAATTAATTCTACCGACTTCAATTATGACGCTTCTCGCCCTCTGGATGACCTCTCTCACGACGCCTGGGACCGAGTGAAGTCGCCGTAGCTTCATTTGGTCGCCTCAGACGTGGCTGGGAATGGGTTGAAATACTTTTAGCAGTGTTGATTATTTGCAGGAACTAAGAGTGGTCGAGCTATGTGGCTTGAATTTCGAGGCATAGTATTGTAATTATCCTCGCTTTTTTTTTCTATTCTTGGAACTTGAGATTTCGCTCCCTTCATTATAACAGCTCGGCAGTGAGTATTTCACGCTGCTTGCCTGTTTCTATACCTACTGATACTTACCCTGAGCCAACTAATGGGACCTGAGCGCTCCCTCCCCTCACCATAAAGGCTCAGTAATAACTAGTTCCCAATTCCTGACTTCTTGCTTACCTTTCTTTTATTCCTTTGCCTTTGTATTACAGTAATGGTGTTCAGTGGTGTGGTATTGACATTAATAAAACCTGTGAACTTGCAACAATAGTGTGCAATGGTGTGGTATCGGCATTACTAAAACCTGTGAACTTAAAGCAATAGTGTGCAATTGTGTGGTATTGACATTAATAAAACCCGTGAACTTGCAGAAATAGTGTGTAATGGTGTGGTATTGACATTACTAAAACCCGTAAACTTGCAACAATATGTGTGCAATGGTGTTGTATTGACATTACTAAAACCTGTGAACTTGCAGCAATAGTGTGCAATGGTGTGGTATTGACATTACTAAAAACCTGTGAACTTGCAGAAATAGTGTGCAATGGTGTTGTATTGACATTACTAAAACCTGTGAACTTGCAGCAATAGTGTGCAATGGTTTGGTATTGACATTACTAAAACCTGTGAACTTGCAGCAATAGTGCGCAATGGTGTGGTATTGACATTACTAAAACCTGTGAACTTGCAGCAATAGTGTGCAATGGTGTGGTATTGACATTACTAAAACCTGTGAACTTGCAGCAATAGTGTGCAATGGTGTGGTATTGACATTACTAAAACCTGTGAACTTGCAGCAATAGTGTGCAATGGTGTGGTATTGACATTACTAAAACCTGTGAACTTGCAGCAATAGTGTGCAATGGTGTGGTATTGACATTACTAAAACCTATGAACTTGCAACAATAGTGTGTAATGGTGTGGTTTGACATTACTAAAACCTGTGAACTTGCAACAATAGTGTGTAATGGTGTGGTATTGACATTACTAAAACCTGTGAGCTTGCAGCAATAGTGTGCAATGGTGTGGTATTGACATTACTAAAACCTGTGAACTTGCAGCAATAGTGTGCAATGGTGTGATATTGACATTACTAAAACCTGTGAACTTGCAACAATAGTGTGTAATGGTGTGATATTGGCATTACTAAATCCTGTGAACTTGCAGCATTAGTGTGCAATGGTGTGGTATTTACATTACTAAAACCTGTGAACTTGCAACAATAGTGTGTAATGGTGTGATATTGGCATTACTAAATCCTGTTAGCTTACAGCAATGCTGGCAGTGGTGTGGTATTTACATTATTAAGTCCTGTGAGATAGCAGCATTAGTGTGCAATGGTTTGGTATTGACATTACTAATACCTGTGAACTTGCAGCAATAGTGTGGAATGGTTTGGTATTGACATTACTAAAACCTGTGAGCTTGCAGCAATAGTGTACAATGGTGTGGTATTGACATTACTAAAACTTGTGAACTTGCAGCAATAGTGTGAAATGGTGTGATATTGACATTACTAAAACCTGTGAACTTGCAACAATAGTGTGTAATGGTGTGGTATTGACATTATTAAAACCTGTGAACTTGCAACAATAGTGTGTAATGGTGTGGTATTGACATTACTAAAACCTGTGAACTTGCAACAATAGTGTGTAATGGTGTGATATTGGCATTACTAAATCCTGTTAGCTTACAGCAATGGTGGCAATGGTGTGGTATTTACATTACTAAGCCCTGTGAGATAGCAGCATTAGTGTGCAATGGTGTGGTATTTACATTACTAAGCCTTGTGCACTTCCAGCAATGGTAACAACGGTTATCTCATGTCGATATCCCAGCGAGAAAATGATCCCTCTCTGACAGCTCGCCAAGAGTCATCTGTAAGCAAACAAACAATTTGTATAATTCACAACTTGCTATGGATATGTGGAGTACAAAATACCGACCATGCTCCACGTGACAATTAAATAATTTGATTTGAATTATAAATAAGGTCATGACCTTTTTAACATGTGTACAGTACATATTATTGTTTTTTGTTTTTTTCATATACATAGCTTATTTATTATCTATTATTTCGTAGTTCGTTCTTCACCACTAATCCCCTTGATAATACATTACATTTTAATTATGATTATAATATTAGTAAACCCTTTTTTCCAGTAATGACTCAAGACAATAAAGAATATGTGTTTAATTCGTTATAGACTAAATTTAATCAAAATATAAATATCTGCATATCAAAATATTTAGCTAGGTATATGTGAGTTTTAATCACTTTCAAATAAATCTTTGTTTGATAACTTTATAACTATCCTATACATTCTTAAATCATTTTCAAATATTGCAAATTTATGCTCAATACCAGGTCATAATTTAAGAAACATTTGGATTTTTTTTTCTGAGACTTTGGGCAGAAGTGTATTGATAAATATAAACATGCTTCATAATATTTTGATTTAAAAATTATAATTTTCATCCAACGTTCTATAGGAATGTTGTTTTTTAATATATCATTTTTCTAAAATCTTTATTGGGGAATTTTTTTATCATTCACCTTCTTTTTTTAGATAAAAATTTCTAATTGGTTTGAAAATTAATCTATAATGTAATCAAAAACGCTCATAGATAGATATTTAGTATTTAAAAATGTGGGACGGTCAAGAAAACAAAAGTATCCGTCTATTATTGTTTTGTTTGCTGGTCATAGGTTCAAATCCCGGGCTGACAAATTTAGGATCAATGTTCCCTCATGATTTCTAACTCTCCCTTAATGGAAATTACAGGTGAATATCTTTTAAATTTTACCCTCCTCGTCCCTTCCATAGAAGAGTAATATATGATTATTTCTAGTAACTTTTTGAGCTGTGATCCAAGTAAACTTAGGTCGCGAATGAATTATAGGAGGTCCAAACCTTTGGACTACTCACCAACAAGTGTCCCGTTTTAAGGTGGGGGGATGTAGGGGCCTCAAGAAAATGTCGGTGTTTTTGCAGCTTTTATGGCAAAACTTTTTTTTGGCCAAAATACATAAAATATTTCTCCAGTATCAACGTTTAGATTGATTTTCTTCAACATAGTGATATCTACAATTGTTGAATATCTTTCATGAGCATAGCGGCATTAGATGAGAAACATTTTAAATGAAGAGAAAAAGTTGTCATTACATTCCAGAACACCCTTGACAGATATTAAACAACTGTTGATATCACCATGTCAAGAAAATTAAACTAAATGTTGCTATTGGAGCAATATTTTATTTATTTTTTACAAATAAATGTTTTTCTATAAAAACTGCAAAATTATTTGCCTTTTCTCATGACCCCTTCCACCTCACCTTAACGACGGTGCCTACCTAGTTGGTGACTTACAAGCTAGTTTGCGGAGCGTGTTGCATCTTAACTTGATGCACTAAAGCACTATCACACACCAATGTACGAAATAGAAAAATAGGGAAGAAAATGAGCAGTTCACCCCGCGAGACCTGTTGTTTATCTAATGATAACACTTCCCCTATTCCTCTGACAAGCTTACACCCTCTCTATACTATTTGCTCCTGGACAACATAGACTTTCATTTCAAAATTACCTTTATCTTGTATCTTATTCTAGATAGACATATGCTTTCATGCATAGCTGAAGATATTATTTATGCTTTTAGTGACTCCATCTAGATATCATATTCTGAACATTGAAAAATGACACTTGGACACAGGAATCGAGCCCGGGACCATCAACATACTACAACCCGCCTCGGTGGCGTATTCAGCTAACGCACTAGTTCCATGTTTAACTTGACTGCCGAAGACGGAGAAATCTAGGTTCGAGTCTCGCTCGGGTGAACTGAGGTCGTTTTTTCCTAAACGGTTTTCCACTCTCCTTTCACGCAAGTGTGGGTCCACATCTTGTAAATTCAACTTTCCCAATTCTTAACCCATTAGCGTAAATACTACATAAGCGTATAACCCGAACAGGTAGTAATACGCGGTGCTAAATAAATAAAATAAATATATACTCCGTATCCGTAGTCCGTGGTCCGTAAGAATTATATTCCACAGTATGGGATTGTTTTGTCTACAGAGTTCTGATACATATCCTTACACTGGTCTGTACTCCTTAGAAGTTAGCTGACTTTAACATTCTAAGGTCTAGTTTATACGGACTATCAATCACAGTTAAGGAAATATATGCGTAAGCCTCTAAATAAAAGCACCACTGGCAGCAAAAAGATATATTGCTAAGTTTTATAGTTGATATCGTGTTATAAATAAATTTATTTTGATTCTACTTAACCTCCAATTTAAGTATACCCTGAAAGTCTTTTAAAAAAAGTTGTTTTAGATTCTTTTAACGATCAGCTGACATCATGGCGGTTGCTCCTTGCTGTAGACGATTTTCTTTCGAAAAGTTTTATCGGATGAAGTTTCTGACAATCTCATTGGTTGGCACGGTCACGTAATTAAGGATACGGATGGTGTGGACGCGAATAGAATTTCTAAGGACCAAGGATCATGGACTACGGACCTGCGGATACGGAGTCTGTATAAAGGGCTTTAGCGTCTGAATGTACGACGGCAGAAATTTCAAATAATTTTGAAACTGTCAGATTAGGTTCTTATTTTTAACACCACGTCAAGGACGGGGAGATCGAGGTTCGAATCTCGGTCGGGTGAACTGGGGGTGGTTTTTCCTAAATGGTTTTTCACTCTCCCTCCACGCAAATGCGGGTTCACTTCCTCTAATTCAACCTTACAAAGTCATAATCCATTAGAGTAATTAGTACTTAAAGCGTTTAACCCGAACGGGTAGTAAGACGTGGTGCTAATGATAATAATAATAATAATAATAATAATAATAATAATAATAATAAAACACCACGTCATACTACCTGTTCAGATTGTACCTATACGTAATAATTACAGTAATAATTTAGGAATGAAGAGGGATGAATTTAGAGGAAGTGTGTTCACATTTGCGTGAAAGAAGAGTGGAAAATCCATTTTGGGAGAAAAAATACCTCAGTACACCGGACTAGACTTCGAACCCCAATCTTCCTATAATCGGCAGTCTAGTATATTGTGAAAGTGACGCCTTAGACCATATTGCCAGATAAGGTCCTTACAATGTTGGTTTAAGTATAAATAACCAAGCTCATAATTGTTTTTGAAATATGATTCCGACCCTCTTTTTAAAAACAGAATGACGACAATCAACGATTTACTAGTCTAAATAGTTATTTTCTCTATAGCCATTGCTATGCACATGTCTGTAATCGGGAGTTATTGCCTGATAGCCATTGTTATACACATCTCTAGTGTTATTTATAGTTGTCACGGTAGCCACTAGCTTATATAGCTCTGTAAGTTATTTTAATACATTATTCTACAAGTTGGAAGTCATTGTCAACGTAACCGTTATCATACATAGGTCTTAAAGCGGTATTTATTTATTTATATCTTGAAGTTAAGGTGTTAGCCTTCTCTTCCACTCGACCAGGGTTTTCCGATTAACCAGGGTCTATTGTATTTGTTAGATGATGTCATGGTAGAATCAGCATATTTAATGTTATTGTGAATGATATTTAATCATCCATCTACCCGTTTCTGTAGCCGCATGGTCTAACGCGCTACTCTTGTAGTAGGCTAGACTGCCGAGGACGGGAAGATCGAGGTTAGAATCTCTTTCGGGTGCACTGAGGGTGGTTTTACAATTTCCCTCCACGCAGATGTGGGCACACTTCCTATAAACATAGCCTTCTTAATCCTTAAAACCATTAGCGTAGTTTGTACATAAGCGGATAAACCGATTGGGTAGTAAGACGCGGTGTTGAGATAATCTATTATTTTTATTTTGATACATTTGGGCGAAGTGAAGGCTAGTATGGCCAATACATAAACTAAACAACCTTATAATAACAATAGCAACTAAATTTTAAATGTAATAGTTAAATTAAATCCTTTGATTCCTTCATTCATACAATAATTATTCCCCATTTGTATATAAACAGTTATATTTGTTATGGTTACAATAACATTAAGCACTAGATTCACCTAAAAATAATATTCCGTTTGAGTGAAGTTTTGAAAGTAACCAACTCTGTCAAATTACTTACTGTGTGTGTAAGGGGAAGGGAGGGAGGGGGGATGGTAGCGCACTCCCCCCCCCCATGATGCCGCAACTGAGACTGAATATGCTTCAGATTTGTGAATTGAAATGCGTATAAAGTTGAAGTCTTAGCTGATCCTAATTGGAAGTCTTATTTCTAAACGTTATCAAACACAGCTCCACTAAATGATATTCGACTCGCCCTTGGCCCCTGGGTTTCCCTTATATTATTATTATTATTATTATTAGCACCGCGTCTTACTACCCGTTCGGGTCATACGCACTTACGCTAATGTGTAATGGTAGGGTGATTGTGAGATTAAATGGAGGACCTACAGTTTAACGTGGGATCCGAACCACGGAGGAGGTCTGGCTTTCCCCACATTCACAAGATGTCTTGTCAGAGGTGAAGGAAGGGTTTGGTAATCAGATAAATCTGTGCCGGGACCGAGGATTGAACCCCAAACTCCCAACACAGAAGTCTTGACACTTTACCCCTAGAACGTCAGGTTATGTGTATACATAAGAAGATCAAAGGGGCCGAGAGAGAGAGTTAGACACCCTGTATAGCCCACTCAGGTGGCCGCATGATCTAACGCGCTACTCTCACAGTAGATAAGACTGCTTATCGCGGGAAGATCCAAGGTTTGAATCTCAGTCGGGTGTTTTGAGGGAGGTTTAAAAAAATAGTTTTCCACTCTCCCTACACACAAATGCTGGTAAAGTTCCTATAAATATAGCTTCTCTAACCCCTAAAAACATTGGCGTTATTTTTACATAAGCGGATAACCCAAATGGGTAGTAAGACGCGGTGCTAAAAAACTACTATAGTTGGTAGTCATTGTTATGGTTACCATCATAGTTCTAGTGTAATGGATAATCATTGTCATGGTTACCATCATAATTATAGTGAAATGGGTGACCTGGCGGTCTAGGTGTAAGGTGTCAGACATCTATGCTGGTGGCCGGGGTTCAATCCTCGGTCCCGGCAAAGATTTATTTGATTAACAAACCCTTCCTTCACCTCTGACAAGACATCTTGTAAAGGTGAGGAATGCCAGGCCTCCACCGTGGTACGGATTCCACGTTAAACTGTAGGTACTTCATTTCATCTCACAATCACCCTACCATTACACATTAGCGTAAGTGCGTATAACCCAAACGGGTAGTAAGACGCGGTGCTAATAATAATAATAATAATAATAATAATAATAATAATAATAATATAGTGTAATGGGTATTTGTTGTCATTGTAATAATTAGCCACTAACAAATCTAGTTGTCGTTGTCATGGTAACCATTTCCATATATAGCTCTAAATTATTTGACAGTCGTTACACATATCTAGTATAATTAGTAAACAAGGGTGACGCTATTTTGTTTTTTGTTTTTTTATAATTCCAAGTGAGCCAGAGCCCTCTTTTCCACACTATCATAACTACTCGAGCTACCCCCGACATACACTGTAAAGTACTGAAACCCTTTTGACACGGGGTGTACTCTCGGGGCCAAGAGGTGGGCGCATCGATGTAACGAAAGTAGGAGAGGAACAGGGTTGAAAGAGAGAGCGAAAGATAACGTTAGAGAGAGATAGCTGGATCCCGCCCTCGCACAAAACTAGGTCCGGCGAGAGAGGCGGCTATATAGGCCTTCCTGCCACCAAGGGTTGATCAATACTCTAAGCCAAGGGTGGACAAAATGGGTGCACGACTCGTCGTCTCACGAAGGTAAAGTAAAAATCTTACTATATAATCAACCATGAGGATAAATTAAGAAGGGGAAAGTATGTTTTAGTTCGTTTTAGGGCCTGGCAAAATGTAGGCCTTCATGTCAGTCTTTATATATCCACCCTTTAATCATCAATCTATTTTATTATTGTTTACAGTTTACTTCACATTCTTGAAATTTGATATGTCCGTTTTTGCAGAGAGGATCAATTAACTAATTCGGTTTGCAGTTTTTGACCTTTAGGTCGTCCATGTTAGCCACCCTTGGTGGAAAACCTTGCCCTTTCTTCCCCCTTTCCTTCCACCCCACGTATACAGCCAACCCCTCCCTTACGTCCCCATTATTGACCCAGAAGCCCCCAGTTCGTGGCCGTGGCAAGTGTCTGGGTGTTAGTTTTTTTTCTCTCTGTCGGCGAAGTGTGCGCCTGCGCGCCCTAGTATCGGCAGGTGTGCGCATCTTCTTCGCTCTTTGTCTCACCTTACTTCCGTAAAGATCACAGTGTCCGATGTCCCGTTCGTCCTGCTATTCATTTACCGCTACCCATCTGGGTTCTTTGGTTCGTATATTTTATTTTTTTACAACTATCGTGCTATATGTAGACTACGTCGTATAAAAGTGAGTGACGTGGTGATGAAATAGGGTCGTACGTCTAATGCATATCCAGTTCTATATTTAAAAAAAAGGCGAATTTTAGAGTGTAACAATTTGTGCCCTTATAGTTCCTTTAGCCGTTTAACGTCAATACAATTTATCATTTTTTCTAACCCTTTTAAATAATGTACATCCCTTATATTCTCTTTAACGCCTATACATGTTATCATATTTTCTAACCCTTTTAAAATAATGTACAACTTAGTAATTAATACTCTATTAACGCAACTTTTTAAATCACCGCGTCTTATTATCGGTTCAGATTATACACATATTTTATAATTACGCTAATACCCACTTCGGTGGCTGCGTGATCTAACGCGCTACTCTCGCAGTAGACTAGACTGCCGATGACGGAGGAAGATGAGGTTCAAATTTCAATCGGGTGTTCAGAGAGTTTTTTCTAAAATAATTTTCCACTCTTCCTCCACACAAATGCGGGTCCACTTCCTAGAAAATATAACCTTTCTAATCCCTAAAACCATTAGTGCAACTATTACATAAACGTATAGCACGAACGGGTAGTAAGACACGGTGCTAAAAAAATAATACCGTTATGGGGTAAGAAGGATGGAGGAAACATTTTAGGTGTTATCTATCGGTATTTTCGTGGAAGGAGAGTGGGAAAGCACTTAGTAAAAAAACACCCTCAATAGACCCGACCGGGATTCGGGCCCCCAATCTCCATACCATTCAAACACGAGAGTGACGCACTTAAGCTTGTAAATAATAATAATATTTAGCACCGCGTCTTACTACCCGTTCGGGTTATAAGCTTTAAGTACTAATTACGCTAATGGATTAGGAATTGGGAACGTTGAATTAGAGGAAGTGAACCCGCATTTGCGTGGAGGGAGAGTGGAAAAACATTTAGGAAAAACCACCCCCAGTTCACCCGACCGAGATTCGAACCTCGATCACCCCGTCCTCAGCAGTCGAGCTCACCACGACAAGCGCGTTAGCCAACTACGCCACCGAGGCGGGTTTAAGATGGTAAAGAATACGACGCTACCCTCACCCATTGTCATGCGGTTTAAAGCGTCAGGCTCGCAATAGACGGACTATTACTGGGTGTGGAAGAGTTTACGTCTCGAATCTGTATCGGGTGTAAAGAGGATAGTTTTCTTAAAGTTGTTTGTGGAGTGTACTTTTTTACCTATTCCGCGTGAATGCTGTTGCACTTCATACAAAACTACTCTCACTTCTCATACATCAATTCACAATACCATTTCTTCTGAACGTAATAATAAGTTAGACGACTAATAATAGTAATAGTAATAGATATATTCCATTTATTCTTATTTATAATGTTAAAAAGCTACAAAAAATATTGCATAATCCAAATGCATCAAAAAAAGCTGAGGAGGTTTTAGCAGTTCTTTTGACAGCTTTAAATATAAATTCTAGCCATCCCTAAGGTGTCACTTTCAATTCAGCTTAATACCCTAACTATTGGACATATGGCTTAAGGCGTCAGGCTTGAATCTTGGCTGGGTGAACTGAAGGTGATTCATTCTTCCTTTGGTTTATATTACTTGTGGTTTCGCTCATAAATATCCATGATAACACGGGTGCATATATTCTTAATTGACCTTTATAATCCTACCTGATAGAATAATTACTTAATAAACCTGTCCTAATAAAGAAATACAATTTATTAACTAAGAGAGGATGTTCAACTTACCTTAGCTCTGTTGCTGGCGTGTCTGCCTATTGAGCTAAGGCTCCCGGGTTCGATTTCCAATATGGCCGAAATATTTATAATTTATGAATATATGGGACTACCCTCTCACATTGATAAATTAACAGTAGGGGACTGGATGTTGTGCCTGTCCTAGTCTTAGGATAGATTATAAGCATATGAAGCTACGACAGGCCTAGCCATCCGGTAGTGTAAAATATATAGCCTGAATAAAACCTGACCAAGGCCACAGGCGGGGAGCAGTGATGGATGTAACATATTTTTAGAGAGAATGGGATAACACAAATTATATAGCATTTTGGAATGTCCTATAAAAATTACATGGAGTCTAAGTTGTTTTTTTTTTAACCATAAATCAATATTACTAAACTAATTTTTAAATATTTGAGAGCAAGAGTGCTTGAAAGGGAAACATTTGATTAGCTTAGTTATATGCCAAAATAAATATTATATATTAATAAAATGAAGATAATTTTTGTATGTCATGATCACTGCGCGCGCGATATCTACCGCACGAAGAATTCTTCAATTTAAAAAAATTAGTACCCCCCGTGAACGAATGTGTGTATCACGAAACAGGAATTTTAAAATTCTCACTAGAGTTTTTTTTTAATAATTAAAAACCTTGTCAGGCTCTGAGAAACGCAGGGCTTTAAATGATTAGCTTTAAAATTACTTTACATGTACAGTACGATAATTAAACTAAAAACATTTATTCCAGGCAGGGCTGAGTTCTTCAGATCATTTAGTATAAAACGTTTGAACTCTGAAATATTTTATTTAAAAATATAATAATCTTTATTATCAGTAAGTGCGTATTCTGTAAGAGTATATATATATATTAAGATTGCAGTAAAACCACGTTAGACCGAACTCCAGTAGTCCGAAATTATGGATAAACCAGGTAGGTTTTTGGAAAACGAGGGGGGGAGGGGGACGAGTAAAATTAAATGTATGTTGACAGTTTATATGCTTAAAGTTTAAAGAGAATAATTGTAATAAACAGTGATATCTGATAATAAAATTTGCTTAATATTTACATGTTGTAAACAACACAGAGTGTTGTCCTGTAACTAAAAATAATTACAGTAAACATTACGTGTTATACATCAGTTAAATAAACAAAAATTTGATTAAAATCATTCAACTGTAATTTGAAATTCGTTTAAATGCTTTATCCCTGTACTATCCGCTTAGTACGAATTTTCGCTAATTCGAACAAGCTTAGGTCTCGTTAAGTTCAGATTAAAAGGGTCTAGTATATTACGTTTAAGGTGTCGCTGAAGGAAACGCAAGTATTTTTAAAGATTTTATAGTATTGAAAATTTTGGCTATATTAAATCAAATATTTCTCCAGTAGTAACATAGAGTTTACTTTTCTGGACATGCTAATATCAACAGATCTTGAATATCTACAAAGGTGTCCTGGAATTTTGTCAAAACTTTTTAAATAAAGGGAAAAGGTTTTGACAAAATTCTAGGACACCCTTGACCAATATTCAAGATCTGTTGATATTAGCATGTCCAGAAAAGTAAACTCTATGTTACTACTGGATAAATATTTGATTTAATTTGGCCAAAAAATTTCAATTCTATAAAAACTGTAAAATTACTCGAGCTCCCTTCGGCCGCACCTTAACACAATGGCTTATTTTATGATTTAACCTAAAGGGAAAATGAGTAAGTAAGTGAAGTAAGTGGAAGTGTATCCGTACTAACGTAAATATAGAATAGGAAAATCATAAAATTATAGATTATATGTAAGAGGTGGAGGAGGGGGGGACAATAAATTCAAATCACATATTGTAATATTTTACATATTTATATATATGATATATTTAGCAACAAAAATAGTATACAGTAACTATATTGTTCCTTTCTTTAATGTGTTGTTAACTCTGATCAGACCTGACATATTTATTTGACTTCAAAATGTATTCCTCTAAAATGTACTTTAGAATGTCCCAATGGGGAATTTTCTGAGGCTGACTTGGTTGGGCCGAGGGTAGATTTGATAGCAGCTATAACTGGCTTAGAGAGTGAGAAGGGGGTGGGGAAGCTGGTGGTAAAGGGTGGTAGGGGTCTACGGAGTTGGGAAAGTGTGGGTCGAGTCATTTTGAGTTTTACAACCCTTCCGAAACGACCCTCGTAGAAGAGGGTGTCCGGCCGCACTTATTCGAGGTTCTCTCATCTTCAAATGTTATGGGGCCCCTTGTTATGAGCTCAATTATCTCCTTCCAGTTCATTTAACCTTGAAAGTATTCGATTAAATATTTCATTCATTAAAATATCACGTTAAGCTAATAATGTTGAGTTTCCATCAAATCCACGTCTGGTATTGTTTGCCGGTGACGAGAAAATCAAGGTTAATATCTTAGCCAATAGCGACGTTGTCTGCTTAGTGATTTTCAAGGTGGGTTGCATCTTAGCTTGTCGCGCTTAATGGACACTAATGTGAGAAATAAAACGCTTTTTTTCTTACCTTTTTTGATGCTCCCTTTCACCATGTAACACCAAGTAAACATTAGATTTCACTCCCTATACAATCGGTGTTACGTAACTTTCCACATTAACAGTTAATGCCATTATTTGAAAAGGAAATTTTTGTGACACTGAAAGATGAACACAGATTTAAGATCTTGCATCTCATATCAACCAACTCTGTGATGCTGCCGGCTAGAAATCGTAAATTTACACCAACACTGTAGCACGTTGATCATTTCTAATTAAACATTAATTATTGAGATAAAGAGAAGATATAAGTTTCAAATACTGAAAATTGTTGAGATATTAAATTATATTCGGATGTAACCTGCATCAAAAAGCCCGTTTCTGACCATTTTAGAAAGACTTCACAGATAAGCACTATTCATTCTGTCATAATAGAGACATACTGTAGTTATTAACAAGAATCTATGTCGCTTTGTCCCCCATCGTCACCACGAAAAATTTCAAGTAATCATTCAAATACGAATGCACTGCACACATTTCTGCTAAATCGTATGTATGTTCTTTTACCGGTTACTCATACCTCACGCGAGCCGGGAGCTGAGTTGGGCTTACTATGATGAACGCTCTTAATACAATTAGTATCGTAAGTTATTTATAAGTTTGCTTACCATCGTTGGTGTATTTTAAAACTTAATTTCAGAATCGACTGTAAGTATCGGCACACTACCTAAAAACTAATTCAATTCTAGAACAGACAAAGCATTTAATTTATAGTCTGTATCACAATAAAAGGAGAAACAATAATTATATTAGATATAATTTCTAGAATATATACAAGCATCGGTGGTTCAGTGGTAGAATGCTCGCCTGCCACGCGGGCGGCCCGGGTTCGATTCCCGGCCGATGCAACTTTTATTTTTATTTTAAACAATTAAATTTATATTGCATTTTTAATAATAATACTAAAACACAATTTTGTTATAAAAGAAACCACGCAACTAGCACAATCATTAGCAAATATATTGGGCAAAAATAAGACGTTTGTTATGTGATTAATTATATTTAGCCATATTCAAGTGCATTTAATCAATTATTTTTCAATACATCTTAGTACTTACTCTTTTCTGGTTAGGATTATTTGCAATAAAGTGAGCGTTCATTAATTAGATTACCTAATACCGTTGGGAAAGGGAGGGAGCGATTGAAAGCAGACAGAACAATAAGGGACTAAGGTTAGTATTGCGTTCTTGTTACGCAACATTATTTTGTGCGCGTATGAAAAGTGTACAGTCAAATTTTCATAGGAAGAAACATTTATAGAATACAAGACTTTTTAAATCAACATTGATCACATCTTACTGTTTATTTGAAAGGTGTTGATATTATCTATCAAAACCTACAGCTACAAGTCATATACCTTGAAATATGAAAACGTTAAAATAAATCTAGACACTTTTTCTAGTTGTCTTTACATGAAAATTGGATTATACATAGAGGTTTCTATGAGTTAAGCTACTGTATGTGCGGCTTTTCACAACTCGTGTTATTGGAAAAGGGGAAAATGGCGTGGGAAAGCTATGTTCCGAATCTCAGCCGAGTGTGTTGTGGTGACTTTTCCTAAATGGTTTTCCACTCTCCTTTTAAGCAAATGACCAATGTGTGAAATATAAAGTTAGGGAATAAAATAAGTAGTTCCCTCTGCGAGGAATCTTGATTAACTATTGATAACTTTTCCACTCTTCCTCTGACGAGTTTACACAGTCACTATGGTTATTTGCACCTTGAAAACTTTAACTTGCTTTTTAATACTACGTTTTTCTTGTTTCCTATTTTAGATAGAAATAAGCTATCACGAACATTTTTAAAATACATCCTGGCAGGATTATTTCTACTGACAATTTTAGTGACCAAGACAAATAGCCTAAGTTGTAGCTCTTTTAAGAAAAATACGTTTACAAAAAAAACTACTTAAAGATAAAAAATAATAATGATATGACGCCGTAGAACTATTTTTAGAATTATTTAAGAATTTATGGTTTTTGTTTCAACCTTAAATCTTCAAAAACTCGTTTTAATAATAATAATAATAATAATATATAGCACCGCGTCTTACTACCCGTTTGGGTTATACGCTTTAAGTACTAATTACTATATTGGATTAGGAATTGGGAAGGTTGAATTAGAGGAAGTGAACCCGCATTCGCGTGGAGGAAGAGTGGAAAACCATTTAGGAAAAACCACCCCCAGTTCACCCGACCGAGATTCGAACCTCGATCTCCCCGTCCTCAGCAGTCAAGCTCAACACGACAAGCGCGTTAGCCAACTACGCCACCGAGGCGGGTAAAAACTCGTTTTGAAGTCAACGTAAATTCATTGGCATGTGAAATCCTACCTTTACCAGCCATGACGTCACAAGTAGGCAACGTTTTGAAAAGAATGAAATAGCAAATTTTACCCTTATAACTCGTGAATAGTAATTATTTTAAATCATGAATCACTATTTATAGCTTATAGTTATTATATAGTGGATAAATGCGTGTAGTAAAATTTTGTTTGTAGAATGACCTTAACACTTATTTGTATTTAAATTTAACACATTATATAAAATAAGCTGGTTGAACACATATTAGGAACGAACGATCAATGAACTCTATTGAGACTTTCTGTATTTCCCAAAGTGAAATAATTTAAAGTTATAACCACAATCTCACTCAAGGATATAAACACGCTAAGAAAAATGACTACTTGAAAATTCATAATCGTTTGACTGCCAAGCAACATTTCTTAAGAACAAGAAAGCCCTTAGAAATAAAATATAGGCTACATTTATAAAATAACCAGGCGTGAAAACTTTAGTGAATAACTCAAACATAATCATCATAAAACAGTTTTAACAGCTACTTTATTACAGCCCTTTGCTAGTTAAAAATAATCATAAATCTTTCATGGCTGCTATTAAGTGTAGCCTTAGCCCAAATCTCATATTTCATGAAAATAGCAATTATTTAAATCAAAAAGTTCAGCCACCTTCACATTAAAGTTTATTTGAATATGTTATTTAAAGATAATTAAACCCGTGTATGTGGTTTCGTGATCTAACGCGTTGGTGTATAGCTAAGTTTAGTCCACTACTTTTATCGAATTGATTTATTCCTAAGTTTAGTCCACTACTTGTATCGAATTGATTTATTACTAAGTTTAGTCCACTACTTTTATCGAATTGATTTATTCCTAAGTTTAGTCCACTACTTTTATCGAATTGATTTATTCCTAAGTTTAGTCCACTACTTTTATCGAATTGATTTATTCCTAAGTTTAGTCCACTACTTTTATCGAATTGATTTATTCCTAAGTTTAGTCCACTACTTTTATGGAATTGATTTATTCCTAAGTTTAGTCCACTACTTTTATCGAATTGATTTATTCCTAAGTTTAGTCCACTACTTTTATCGAATTGATTTATTCCTAAGTTTAGTCCACTACTTTTAT
>CABFVX010000193.1:177479-196930 GCA_902151425.1 Timema shepardi | reverse complement strand
GTCATGCCCTCAACCCCCTCCCCCCTCCCCCTCATCAACACTCCTTCCTCATGCCAACCAACTCTTCTCTTCTTAGCTTTAAGCTCGGCTAATGTTTAAAAAAAACTGTCAAGGTGAGAACTGATGGAGACTTCACCGCATACTTTCCAAGACAGATTAAGACGTGGTAAAGCGAGACGTGGTCTGGGTAGGTAAACTTCTTTTCCACCCCCTCCCCCTGTATACCCATCCCTCATCTTAAACACATATCTATTTGAGTAAGCCTGAATTCATTTCCTCCACACGTGTTAAGTCATTGTCATGAAATGCTTCCATTAGCGACACTGTTTAATATCAGGTATGAACTGAAATAAAGAACTGATCCGTGACTCCATGAACCGTAGGATCATGGAGTCAAACTCCTTGTGAAAGTGATAATAATAATATATATATAATACTACACAATAGTGGGCCTATATAATTTCTCGTTTTGTATAATATAATTTATAAAAAAAATTAGAAATTAAAAAAAAATGTTGCTTTCATAATTATAGGAAACACTCTTTAGATTTAAATGTTGATCATAATAACACTAAAGCCACTTTTTTTTAAAAAATACTAATTTTCTAATTTAATTCATCAGTAAATTAGTCTCTAATAAATTTAGAAAAACCAACATACATTCTTATTTAAATAACAATAACCTTCTGATACCATTTTAAGCACAAATCTCCTAATCATTATTGAAAAATTCAAATTTTTCAGAAATACGTTTTTTCTCAGAAAACAAGTAGGTATATAAAGGTCTAATTGCAGAGTCAAACACTCTCCAGATATATATTATAATCAAAGAGCCATCTTGACAAGGTAGGAATTATTTTTAAATTGGTCATCAGTAAAGTACCCTTCATTTGAGGTTGAGTCATATTATTATTATTATTAACATCATGTCTTACTACCCGTTCGGGTTATACGCACTTACGCCAATGTGTAATGGTATGGGTGATTGTGAGATGAAATGGAGGACCTACAATTTAACGTGGAATCCGAACCACGGTGGAGGCCTGGCATTCCCCACATTAACAATATGTCTTGTCAGAGGTGAAGGAAGAGTTTGGTAATCAGATAAAACTGTGCCGGGACAGAGGATTGAACCCCGGCCGCCAGCACAGAAGTCTGACACCTTACCCCTAGACCGCCAGGTCACCTACTTGAGTCATAATAAAAAAAAAGTGCATTAAGATATAAACATATAACATATAAATAACAAATATGGACAAAACTCATCAACAAGTTTGGGATCTATCCCCAGGGACAGACATTCAGACATGGGGATGGACAAACTTTTTGGGTTCGAGGGCATATAAATATTCTTCATAATATCGGGGTGAAAAAAAAAGTTCACGATTACACGACTTACATTTCCTGAGAGAGTAACATTTGATAAAGGCTGCCTTGATATAATTTAGTTGAGCGGTGACCTGGCGGTCTAGGGGTAAGGTGTCAAGACTTTGTGCTGGGGGTCCGGGGTTCAATGCTCGGTCCCGACACAGATTTTATCTGATTACCAAACCCTTCCTTCACCTCTGACAAGACATCTTGTGAATGTGAGGAATGCCAGGACTCCACCGTGGTTCGGATCACACGTTAAACTTTAGGTCCTCCATTTCATCTTACAATCACCCTACCATTACACATTAGCGTAAGTGCGTATGACCCGAACGGGTAGTAAGACGTGGTGCTAATAATAATAATAATTAATTTGAGATATCTAACTTGCACACTCTGGACCAAGTAATTATATCAGCACACGAAAATGTATATGAACGGGAGCGAAAGGGCCTATGATTTGGACCCCTCTCATATATTAAAAAAGTCATGGCTAAAGAGCATTTAAAAAAAATTATGTAAAATATCCTTTCAATACTTCATACATGGAGAATCACGCGCTTTTCAAAAATAACGTCAAAGGATTACACAATTAAAACTTTTTTTTTTTTTTTCAAAAGTCAACTCTGTAGTGTTTACCAAAAAAGCAAGTGACGCTAGCTCCCTATCCCCAATAGGAAGATAGCCTTCATAACACCTGTCATCAGGACTCTTTCGATTTGTTGGTTCTGACACTGGTCCCGAGAGGTCCAAGGGGTAAGGGGTAGGTCATATATAAGCTGCTTGTGCGTATGAATACATACAGCTCCGGTAGCACAAACATATCAGTAATACAAAATATTTACAGTGAACACCACCGCACAAGAACTTTGTGATCAAAGACTAATTAACAGTGCCACTAATTGAATTCTGTAGTTCAACTAAGCTGTATCATATAAACTTACATCTTCAGTGCCGAAGATAAAATAACTTTAATAAATCGTTTGCAACATTAAAGGTCTTATTTATTCAGTGAAAGTATCACACATAATTCCGTATCAATACAATTGGCGCTCGATCACGGGACTATAAATACAAATTATATCATAATAATTCCGTGCCGTTTTAATTAGTTCTCGATCACGGGGAAATTATCAGCTAGTTAAACGGTATCGCTTCAATCGGCGCCCATCGCCGACTCGTAACGTTTTAATCGATGCCCAATGCGGACCGATTAAATCAATAACGCTATACTTATCCATTTTACCGGGAAAGGGACTATACATTTTACCGGGAAAGGTATTTTCCCATACCTTCCAGGTATCTTTTAAATATCACAATCGACGTGGGACATGACGACTTTATCTACCCCCCGAAGAAATTTGTACTAAGGATTTTATCACTCAAGAAAAACCCATTGACCTCAGCTAGGTTTGAACCGTTTATCATCGGGTCTTGAGTCAAACACTTTTTCTCAAGACCCCTGAGGTCAACCATCAAGTTCTTATAGTCAAATGTTGTATACACAGATTTAAATTATTATTATTTAGCACCGCGTCTTACTACCCGTTTGGTCTATAAGCTGTAAGTACTAATTACTCTAATGGATTAGGAATTGGGAAGGTTGAATTAGAGGAAGTAAGCCCACATTTGCGTGGAGGGAGAGTGGATAACCATTTAGGAAAAATCACTCCCAGTTCACCTGATCGAGATTTGAACCTTGATCTCTCCGTCCTCAGCAGTCGAGTTCAACACGACTAGCACGTTAGCCAACTACGCCACCGAGGCGGGTTACACAGATTTAAAGAATAAGTAACTTTTTTGAAATTGATAAATGATGCTAAAATAATTTTAATGTCTAAAAGTAAAATTGTATGATCTACGCTATCCCTTTTGATAGATATTATCAACATATTCGACATAATACTGATAATGTAGTGATAATAATGTTATCATTGTTGACCGTGACAGATATGTTAGTATTTTCTAAAAGTCTTTTCTACCAGAATCCCACTATATTTATATATATGTAGGGTCAACATCTGTTTATGATTTTTGAATTAATAACATATATTTGTCTTTTTTTGTTATTTTCCACCGCGTCCTACTACATTTTAATCAGGCTGTTGATGCTAGTGCGGACACATTTTTTTTTGTCAAACGTATCACTAACGTTCTTTCGACGCTGGTGTCTATGAGTGATAATACGCTTGATCTAACCTTCGGGAAGTCCCTAGTTTGAAACCCGGCATTGCTTGCTCCAATAAAATCAGAGAGTTCCAGATTAAACTAATATTAACTGTAATTAAGTTAAGTGCCAGAATAGATACTTCTTTGTTAATGATGAGAGCTGTACACGGTTATGACAAAACACCTGATAAGATAATAGTTTACTTGTGCTCTCTCTCTATATATATAATACTATAAAGCCACTTGGCTGACTCATTGACATTAATGTCCATCCACTTCCAGATGAGCTAGAAACTTTAAATGTGGCAAAATTATAGCTTCTAGCCTGTAACCGACAGAAAATTTCCAAAAAGTTAAAAAAAGCTAGCTATAAAACAGTTCTAGGATGATATTAGTTTACATCCACTTACAAATAAAACGCACTGGGGTCTTGGGGTGGAGCCCCCAACGAGCAAAGCGAGTATATAAATATATATAATAATATATATTATTATATATATACATATATAATAATATATTACTATATATACATATATAATAATAATTATATATATTATTACTATATATACATATATAATAATAATAATATATTACAATAAAATCAGTTTTAATCTTAGCCTTTAAGCTTTGTCATTAAATTTGAAGGACCACTCTTGACAGATATTTACTGTTGATGTAACCTTTTCTCGCATTTCCTACACTCCCGCCTTAAAAAAGAAAGGATTGACTTTTGAGCACTCGAAACATTTTTGATTTCATTAATAATGTTCTAACTATATGGGATAGTAAAACATTTACGCATTAAATGATTTTGGGTAAGATTAATCTTAGCATCTGAGACAAAATTAGGTGTATTTTGCTTTTATTAATACGTTCTTCACCAGGATTATCGATGACTTAGTTTAAGGGGTAGTAAGTAGGGAGGATTAGGGTAAATGATTCCACGTTAGAAGAAAGGGCTGAGATAATTACTGTGAGGAAATCCACACCTTTTATCTACCAACCAAGACTCAAACCTCAACCTCCACACCAAAAAAAATCCAGTATATTGTGAAACAGACGCTACAAATCATGTTAGCAGAATTCAAACCTTGACCTACTGGTACAGTGTAGCCAACTTTGTTACCTATAAATTGCCTTTTGTCACGAAAATGACTTTAGATTTGATACATATTGACTTTGGAATTTTTAGATTTTTTCTATGACATTATTTTAACTAGCAATAACGATATGAGTGGAAAATAGGAAGAGAATACAGTCGGGAAATGCATGCTATTACTCGGTCAGTAAGTTGTTGACATCTCACCTGCTGTCGAGGTATAAGGCAATTGGAGACTGGAGGAGGTTACATAATAAAGAGTTACATAACCTGTACTCATCACAAGACATCGTCAGTACAATCAGAGCTCGTAAATTACGGTGGGCAGGACATACAGAACCAATGGGAGGATCTAGAACCGTGTTCAGGGTATTTACAACGCTTCTGATATTATTCTACTATGCAAGTGCAGCATTCTTAGTTTTTTTGCATATAGATTTCAACAGTTATTGAATATTTATTAAGGTCATACATGACGTTTTCTGTTCTTATAAAAATAGGCTGTTCAAATTTTGGGATGTTCATGAGAAATATTTAAAAAATATCATAAGGTTACAATGTGTGTGTGTGTGTGTGTGTGTGTGTGTGTGTGTGTGTGTAATATATAAATAAAACATTTATTTAGTAGATACATTTAGTTTAATTGTATACATTAATATTGAAAATTAGATTAAACGTATAACTAAATAAATATTTTATTTATTTTATGCAAAAATTTGTTTGGTTATAAAAACTTCAAAGAACTGAGCTTAGCTCACTTTCGCTTCCATTACTGTAGAGAAATAAAGCTCAATTAAATCAACTTTTGATAACTTTATCTTATTGAGAGACCTTTAAGCTCTTCTTTATCTTTACACACGCTATTAATGATACGCATAAAACATTAATCTACTTCTAATAGGCCAACGTCATGTGTTAACAAAGTTACCCATCGGGCTTCTATCTTGCACTTCTTTTGTAACTATTTATGAATCAAGATTAAGAGGTGTAAGGAATTCAAGTTAAGAGTAGTGTTTTTACAGTTTTTATAACAAATACAATGTTGGCCAAAATAAATAAAATATTTCTTCAGCATAAACATAAGAGTTTCCTTGTATTCATATGGTGATATCAACAGTTGTTGAATATTGGTCATGAGCATAGTAGTACTAGACGAGGCACTTTTTAAATTAAGAGAAAAAGTTGTTATTAAATTCCAGGACACCTTCGACAGATATTCGAAAACAGTTGATATCACCATGTGAAGAAAATTAAACTCTATGCTTTTAATTGAGCAATATTTTATTTTATTTTGGCCAAAACCTTGAGTTTATAGAGTTTAGACGGGGTTGGATTTCATTACCGGGACCACGGAAGATTTTCTGGTGGGCTGGGTTAGTTTTTACTGCCGCAACTACTTTAAACTAAAAGTAAAGTTATATTGAGAGTTTTTGTATACAATTTTAATTTGATAGGGTTCAGAATACATTATTTTTGAAAATATACGTCATTAAAAATTTAATATCACCACGCTTGTGTTTTCTTGGTGTTTTTATTAAGCCATTTACTAAGCAAAACTTATGACAATCATTGGTTCAGTGAATACTAACTGTTAACTAAGCTTTTTAATATACATAAGTATCGGGCGAAGGATTAATTTACAAACTTAGATATACCAAAAACAGACTTAAAACTATTGTCCAAACCTTTAGAAGCATTTTTGCTCGTCAGAAGAAAGTAGAAACTGATATTTTAGGTGGACTGAATAGCGATTTAATTTCCAATAATGAATCTGAAATAATCCCTGGATTAAATTTATAAATGATAAAAATATAAAAATATCACCTCAGCACTTTAGCTTACACTGAAAATAGGTTCAGTGGTATCTATGAATGTATATTAAGGAATATCATATTTGTAATCCATGGCCACTTAGAATCTTGTCAGTCCACTCCTGGGCTTAGACAAGAGTGTGCAATATTTCTCTAGTATATTCCATTCACGGTAGGATTTACTCTCTGAAAGGTCATTTTTCCTACCAATATCCTACTATATAATAGATTTCTGGTAGGGAAAAAGACCTTTCAGAAGTCAATTCCTACCGTGAACGGATTATAACATACTTTAATGACGTTGCCAACTTGTATATTTGAAGGCTAATTTCCTAAAACGTGTCGCATCTTATCTTGATGCACCTAAGCAGTTTAAGCACTATCCCACTTAGACATCAATGTACGAAATAGAAAGAGAGGGAAGGAAATGAGAAGTTCATCCAGTGAGGTATCTTTTTTTTTTATCTACTGATAGAACTTCCCCAATTCTTCTGACACAAGCTTACACATTCACTATACTATTTGCCCCCTTGAAAACATTGACTTGCTTTTAAGATTTACATTTTTATTGTTTCCTATTCTAGATAGACATAATCTACCAAGGACTTTTTTAATTTACAACATGGCAATAAAATTTATATAGTCAGTTTTCTTGACTAACCCAAATAGCCTGATTTATAAAAATATCTTTTACAAAAAAGCTATTTCAAGATAAAAAATTATTATTATTTTGTGACACTGTAGGACAATTTTAGAATTATGAAAGTATGTAAACCTATTTCCTTACTACCTTCTAATAATTCTTATAATATAGAGAAAGTATTGTAATTGTGAAAATTTTCCACCTATATTATGATGGATATTAGAGTTTTATGTTCCTCGAGTCCATAAAAAAAAGTCGGTCATGCAATTTTGTATGTCTGTCGGTCCTTCTCTATGTCTGTCGGTTGTTCTGTATGTCTGTCGGTTGTTCTGTATGTCTGTCGGTTGTTCTGTATGTCTGTCGGTTGTTCTGTATGTATTGTCGGTCCTTCTGTATGTCTGTCAGTTGTTCTGTATGTCTGTCGGTTGTTCTGTATGTATGTCGGTTCTTCTGTATATCTGTCGGTTGTTCTGTATGTCTGTCGGTTGTTCTGTATGGATGTCGGTCCTTCTGTATGTCTGTCAGTTGTTCTGTATGTCTGTCAGTCCTTCTGTATGTACATCAGTCTGTACCCAGGCGAAAAAAAAAACTCGTTAAAAGAATGTTGTTCAAAATTGATTTTAATATGTAATGTGTTCTTAAGATTTTGTTTTCCCATTGATTAAATAAGTAGATCTACTTTTAGAGATATAAACAAATGGGTAAATTTATCGGTAAACATTTTATATCTTTGATCCTTTAAAATGATATATTAACATATATGATACGCACTTTGGTGGCCGAATATTCTATGGCGCTACTATCACCATAGACTAGACTACCGAAAACGGAAAGATCGTGATTTGACCCCGGTTGGGTGAATTGGTAAATATTCGATCAGGGAGCCCCAACGTTAGTGATACTTTTGCGTTCACTCACCAAGCGCTGTAATGGTACGTGAGTATGATAAGAGGAATATAATCGCTTTTATTGCTTGATTATATTATCTTATTTGATAAAATATGTATGGTGTTAACGTCCTTAGGATTAATTAAACTCAAGGATATTTCGATTGTATTAGTTTCATTTAAATAGTTATATAGACATACATTCCCCGTATAATATTAAAATAATATTTATCATCTCAGAATTCTACCTACTTTTTTTTNTTAAAAAATTATTTTAAACTGTAATTCCCCTATTAATATAAAATAATTTTTTTCTATCCCAAATTTCACCTATTTTTTTTTTTTTTTTAAAGAGGGGGCTAGCAGTGGTTTAATTTAAAACGTCCGAGGTGTTTACAAATGTACACTAAATAAGTAGAAGTTAGATAGGTTAAGTTTAGAGGATATGACTGTATTAGCATTATCGTGTGGGGAGGGGTTTTTTTAGAAACAAATAAAAACTTCAGAACACACGGATGATTTTCAAACCCCCAACCTTTCTTTCTATACATGGTAAACCAGACATGACAAGATTAGCGCCTTTGTTAACGATCCCACTAGGCTGGGTTCGAGGGTATCGAAGTGCACTTCATAAATACAGAGCCATTTTATTCATTACATTGACCTAGTGACGTTGGCTAATTAATAAATTTGGAGGTTTTTTTTTACACAGTAGGTTATACCTTAGCTTGACACACTTTAGTACACATGGCTCTATTCTATTTAGACATAAATGGACACAATAGAAAGAGAGGGAAGAAAATTAGCAATCCACCCTGCAAGATCTCTTGTCTACGCATTGATAGCACTTCCCTTCTTCCTCTGACGAACATATTTCACACTACCTTTTGTACCTGGACAGCATTGGCTTGCATTTCAAAATATATTTTTCTTGTTTTTTTCTCATCATAGATAAAATTTATGAAACTACATCTTGACAGAAAGATTCCTACTTGACATTTTCGCAAATAGAGCAAATAGTTTGAGTTAATATAGAGCTGTAAGGAAGATGAGGAAAAGTCCATGTTTTGGTAGTTTGTTTAGTAAAACATATATTTGTCCTAAATAAATAAAATATTGCTTCGGTAGAAACATAAAGTTTAATTTTACTCACGTGGTGATATCAATAGTCCTTGAATATCTGTCATGGAGAATAGCATTTTAAATTAATAGAAAAGGTTGTTATTAAATTCCAGAACAACCTTGAACAATATTCAATAACTGTTGATGTCACCAAGGGAAGAAAATTAAACACTATGTTTCTACTGAAGAACTATTTTATTTATTTTGGCCGAAAATAAACTATGTTGCTATAAAAACTCGTGTTTCCTACATCCCCCCCCCCGTACCCCGCACCCCTTAGCAAATATTCATTTCCATCCGCACCTTAAAGTATCATCGTCTCGGTGTGTGGAGGGCCAAAGATGTCGCTATCCTTCTATAAGAACAGCCATCATGAATACTGAAGCAAGTTAAAACTCGGATGCGTTGTAGGAGTCTTTCTCCCAATGGCAGGCAGGTTTCAGACTTGGAATAGAAATCTTGTCCTTCTGCTGAACTAATTGTTACGACACGTACCTTTTGTCTCCTTACCCCGCGTTTTCCGTCGTGTGATCGTGTTTTGTTCTCTCTTTGACTGACGGACGTCTCTCGGCATGACCTCTTTACCATGCCTGCCAACATTTACATTATTTTCTCTCCCTCTCCCTACCTCCTTTGGATTAGACTACCTCTCTCCTAAAGAGTTTTTTTTTTAAACTTTCACTCACTCTCTAATTACGATCTAAAACTAGAAATAGTATATTATCAAATAATGGCTTGTACCTGATACAAGTCATTTTTTTCACTCTGATTGATTTTAATGAAGAGATCGGGGCTATGACACGAACTAAAGTTCACCAACTTGGAGAAGGACGTCAATATATAGTTGTTGTTTTTATATAAACAAAGATACACCAAATCAACAACCTATAGGTTAAGATGTCAGCGCTCCGTGGAAGAGTTTGAGTACTTCAAGGCGAGTATCGCTAGGTGCCATTAAATTACATTTTAAAAAAAAGCTAATTTTAAACAAAATTTCACTAGAGCACACAAATATCCATCTCAAGTCAATCGGCCAGCTTCCACAAAGTTAGTTTCAGGTAGAGACCCAACCCCCTATTCTAATAATCCTACCTCATGAAGAGCTTAAGTGGATTAAAATTATGATACAATAGTCCCTTTATGTTGAGCATGTTAAAATTGAGTCATTTAAGGTGAGATGGAAGGGAATGTGATAAAAAACAGTGTTTTTTTGTAGTTTTTATGGTAAAGCACTTTTTCGCTTAAATTAAATCAAATATTGCTCCGGTACAAACATAGTTTAATTTTCTTCACATGCTGACCTTCTCATTTCTCATCTAATGATGCTATGCACGTGCACATTCAAGAACTGTTGATATCAACATGTGAAGAAAATTAAATTCTATGGTTTTACTGGAGCAATTTTTTTTTATTTTAGCAAAAAAAAAGTTATATCATAAAAACTGCAGAAACACTGACTTTTATCGCGTCCCCTTCCATCTCATCTTAAAAACTGTACATTTATAAGGGTTTTTTTTACTGAGGATTGACACTAGTGAACTCCAGTGTTGATTGACTCAACTCGGCTCAGAGATGAAACTTCCGTAAAGCTGGGGATCTGGTATATATATACCTACCTGTCAGTAAGCCAGGCACATAATTAAACTCCAATTTTCATAGAAATAGCCTATCAATGACTCATACTAAGATGTATCAAATTTACTATATCTACTTTTACGTATTCATACGTCAAGCCATGTGAGCTGTAGTGGTCATTTTTGATAGATATTGTCAATACCTATATTGTTATTATTATTATTTAGCTCCGTGTCTTACTACCCGTTCGGGCTATACGCTTAAGTACTAATTACACTAATGGATTAAGAATTGGAAAGGTTGAATTTAGAGGATGTGAACCCGCATTTTTGTGGAGGGAAAGTGGAAAACTATTTAGGGAAATCCGTCCCCAGTTCACCCGACCGAGATTTGAACCTCGATCTCCCCATCCTCGGTGGTCTAGCTCAACACGACTGGCACGTTAGTTAATTACGGCACCGAGGTGGGATCAATACCTATAAAATAACACTAACTATATAGTAAGATGCTATCAATTTTGGCCATAAAAAAGTAGATTAAGTTCTAAAAAGATCTTTTTGTGAAAGTCTAAATGTAGAAGTAAATCATAAATCGGATAAAGATGCAAGGGCCGTCGTTTTATGTTTAAAGTCCATGGAGAAAGTTATCAATGATACTGTTTTGTGTACAATATCCATCTATTCCAGCTATGAATATTCATTAGGGGTGTGCGAGTATTCGAAAACTTAAGTTATAGTCATGTTGTATTAGCTGCTCAAACTTGACTCTAAGATTTAAAAAAAAAAATTGAAAAATTTTAAAACAAGAAATTTTAGATATTTTCCTTGAAAATGCTTAGTTTGATTAATTTAGTTCAATTTTAAGATATAATTTCATAACAAATAACCTCCCTCAATATTTCCTTTCGTCTAATTAAAATAAATTATAATATTATTATGTTAAATTATTTAATAAGTCGAATGTGTATGATAATTTTTTCTAAAAAAAATTTAATTCTAAAAAAAATTAGGTTTTTACTTATTTATAGTTTATGCATGGATCTATTACAGAAATTCAATTGGAAATATTTCTTGTTCAAATAACGCTTTATATTATTTGAACTCGTAAAAAAAACTGTTTTTCATTTAAATTCGATTCAAAGTGAAAAATATATACTCGCACATCACTTATATTTATATATACTTTATTACAACAGAGACCCGTCTCGGTGGCGTTGTTGGCTAACGTGCTAGTTTAATGTTGAGCTAGACTGACGAAGACGGGGGAGATCAAAATTCGAATCTTGGTCGGGTGAACTGGGGGCGATTTTTCCAAAATGGTTTTCCCCTTTCACTCCACGAAAATGCAGGTTCACTTTCCTGACTATAGATTTGGTCGAATAATCAAGTAAAACCAACCTGACGACATTTTGAAAAAGAAATGCGTTTGGAAAATATGATTGTGAAATGACCTAAATCAATGCATAAATTTGACCATGCTTGGTACACTTTATTTCTTTGCTAGCCTAGCAGGCCTGACATTTATTTATTTTTCCCAACTTCAGGTGAAAACTGTTTCAAATTTGCTATTAGCAATATTAATAAATACACACAGTACAATGTACTCAGTGTAAACATCACTCCTTATAAATAAAGAAAAGTTGTGTTTTTTTTAGCTACTTTGGATTTCAACAATTTGATAAAACTTAATCGTATAGTTGAAAAAGTTAATCTAAAGACGCAGTAGCTTACATTACCATTCTTTAAAATAAGTCACGCTCAAAATAAATAAATAAAACAAACAATTTACTTTAATTAATCACTAAAATAAGGATGCAAAAACTAGTTGGCTCATTAAAATCTATAGATTATGCACTCCATCAACATGATAAATTGAGATAATGGGAGAAAATTGGATGGTCGACTTGATCAAAGGTTTTCTTAAATAGAAAATCACCTCCTAAATAATGGTTTATTATTAGCACCGCGTCTTACTACCCGTTCGGGTTATATACACTCACGCTAATGTGTAATGGTAGGGTGATTGTGAGATGAAATGGAGGACCTACAGTTTAACGTGGAATCCGAACCACGGTGAAGGCCTGGCATTCCCCACATTCACAAGATGTCTTGTCAGAGGTGAAGGAAGGGTTTGGTAATCAGATAAATCTATGCCGGGACCGAGGATTGAACCCCAGCCGTCAGCACAGAAGTCTGACACCTTACCCCTAGACCGCCAGGTCACCCAAATAATTGTTAATGGCTCGACTGAATATTAGGTTTGAGACACTGATTGGAGATCAACTTACATCTGATGTCCGTTCAAGACACTGATTGTTTATAAAACCGGACCTAAGCTTTATAAACATGTCGAGTAATGAATATTAATCAAACATTTTACCACACATCATTTTCTATTTGCTATATTTTATTCTTGAAGATAGTTTTGAAATGGTACCTAAAGTAAAATTTTCAAAGGAAGAAACCTATTTGACAACCATAAAATGACTTGATCTACTTTCAAGTCTTCATACGTCAAAATATGTGATCTTTTTCATATCTATATTATAAATACCTATAAAATAACACTAATAATATAGTAAAATGTTATCAATGTTGAACGCAAAACATGTTTATGTCTTGTAAGAGATTCTTTCTAACAGAATCCTACTATAAATGTGACTCTGTAGCTAAAAAGTTGTTCAAACTCAGAGAGCTGTAAAAGATAAAGCACGTGAAAGTGTTCTCTTCAAGGTCAACCTTATCTCTAATTTATCTCAATCTGTTGTTTATCTACATCATCTGCTGGCCTTATCTGCTTCGCGGCGTCTCCGGATTACTAAGCGCTGTTGCCACATTGCTACACGTTCATTAACACCATTCCAAGAACGTAGAAGTTTTAACAAATTAAGTATTAACCTAGCATCACCAAAATAATTTCAGATAAGTAGATAAAATTAATTATGGTTATTATTTTCCATGCTCCAACTTTATATCATTAGGAGATTTAATTTTCCAAGGGCGTAGAAAGGACAGCAGGGTTCGGAGTGGGGGGTCAGGACTCCCCATAGGGGGAAAGAGTTTATCCAAATATACGTATGGAAAATTTTATTGGCTAAAGGTATATTTAAATTTTCTAGTGGACCCCTCATTGGAAAATTAGCTTTCTACGCTCTTATTTTCTCACAAAAAGAAAGTATTGTAATCGTCAAAAATTTTACCTCGAAATTATGAATAATCTTGACGTTTTATGCACCCCCCGGATCCAAAACATTTGGTTTTACTGTTCTGTATATCTTCGGGTCTATCTGTCTGTCCTTTGTGCTACAGGCAAAATGGTTTGATGATATATTTGTATTTCAAATATTTGGATGTTATATGGTCATATCTCGGTGAATTCTTAAAAATGTTGATATTAACTCTCAAATTAAGGGTAATAATTTTACCGATATTTGAAAATCCAAAACTTTTATAAAATGGTTTTAGTGATTTTGTTTAAAATGGGTATATGGGGAGTATTTGACATGATAAATGAGAATATATGTTCTTTTTGATAATAATATAAGTTTGAGGGTAGTTTTTGCTGGTGACAGAATTTTGAAAATGTCACAAATTGTATATAGCCGATAAGAATAATTAAATTAAATGGTCACTACATAATAAGTCATCACCATCATCAGTACAAGAACAAAAATGATATTCACTCCTGTGGGAGGCTCATCTAGTCTGGTTTCTGCCAGGGCCTATTATCTAGGCTAGAAATAGTCTTAAATGGTTTCCCACTCTCCTTCCATGAAAATGTAGGTATACTTCCTCTAAACTCTACCTTCATCAATCCTACTCAATTGTTGTAGTTAAATGTTTATAGCCCGGATGGTTAGTAAGACGTAAACTAAAAGAACGAAAGTTTGTATGTGACTGGGTGTTTGTGTGTCCTTCCATGCTTTATTTTTTACTTTCTCTCTAATCTTCGGAGATAAATTTTGATAAATATTCACCTTTCATGCCCCCCTGCCCCTCCCTAAAAAAAGAGTAGTTTTAACAATGCCAGTGCACCATGCCATTTAATTTAGATAATCAACGGATCTACATCAACTTTGAAAAGTGCATTGGCGTCCACCAGTAGGCATACATTTTGAGGTTTGGTTTTCGATATCTTCTTATAAATACCGTTTCAGGGTAAAAGCGGACCACATTTCAAACCATTAATAATTTTGAGTGTTTAGGAATTAAAAAAGTATCTTAAGAGAATTTGCTGAAAATTATCAAGATTTGCATGCCATTATTTTTCCCCTATTTGAATTTTATGTTGACGTTTGTTTTTTGCGATCCACGTATTACTATCATGCCGAACTATTTCCGTATTTGCACCAATATATAGGGGTGAGTAAAGTATAATTTAGAAAAATGTGCCTTCATTTGCGTGGCAGGAAGTAGTAAACTATTTTGTAAACATTGCATATTTACACCAGGCTGGGATTGAGTCCTGACCCCTACATATTCAGCCTAAAAGACTAAATAACACACTGATATTTTTGTCCCCTTTCGGTAAGATCGGGGATTGAATCCTGATTGGGTGTAGTGAAGCTGTTTTTTTTCCTAAATGGTTTTATACTCTCCCTCCAACCAAATTGAGGCACATTTCCTCTAAATTCAACCTTTCAAATCCCTAATACCTTAGAGTATTTAGTATTTAGGCGTATAACTCGAACGAGTGGTGTTAAAAACAACCTTAAATAACACTTTTAAAAGATAAAATGTTATAAATTTAAAAGTAAACAATTATTTTATAATCTCCTTCCAATGAGAATTTAACCATATATTTGTCAGTATCCCTCGGAATCGAACACGAGTCATCCACGCTATTTTTCTGCTACTCTTAACACTTAACCATGAGCTTACTTTGGGGAGATACCAACCTGCCTGTACGATTGCATCGACAAAGATATTAAGAGAAAATAAAGGAAACTAGTAAACAGAAACGTTTCAAGGTTTTGTTTGCACATTAACATTCTGCATCGCTGTGACGCGTTCCGACATAGCATAATTAAATGGCACAACACATACACAAACACACACAGACACTACCAGCTATACTTTGACTTAGATAAGATGAGACAGATTCTCTCTTTGGGGTTTCTTACTAACCATTCAAATTGTACGTATTAGTTGATACCCGCTTTGGTGGCCACATGGTCTAAGGGGGTCAGACACTCTTACAATAGACTCAACTGACGATGATGGGGAGATCGGGGTTCAAATCTTGGTTGGGTGCACTGAAGGTAGTTTTTCCCATGTTCTTATCGTTATTACAGTTTTACTAGTAGTTCTGTGAACAGTAGACCCCACTCCCTCCATGTTATAATCGTTACTACAGTCTTACTAGTAGTTCTGTGAACAGTAGACCTCCCTCCCTCTATGTTATTATCGTTACTACAGTCTTACTAGTAGTTCTGTGAACAATAGACCTCCCTCCATGTTCTTATCGTTACTACAGTCTTACTAGTAGTTCTGTGAACAGTAGACCCCGCTCCCTCCATGTTATAATCGTTACTACAGTCTTACCAGTAGTTCTGTGAACAGTAGACCCCGCTCCCTCCATGTTATAATCGTTACTACAGTCTTACCAGTAGTTCTGTGAACAGTAGACCTCCCTCCCTCTATGTTATTATCGTTACTACAGTCTTACTAGTAGTTCTGTGAACAGTAGACCTCCCTCCATGTTATTATCGTTACTACAGTCTTACTAGTAGTTCTGTGAACAGTAGACCTCCCTCCATGTTATTATCGTTACTACAGTCTTACTAGTAGTTCTGTGAACAGTAGACCTCCCTCCATGTTATTATCGTTACTACAGTCTTACTAGTAGTTCTGTGAACAGTAGACCTCCCTCCATGTTATTATCGTTACTACAGTCTTACTAGTAGTTCTGTGAACAGTAGACCTCCCTCCATGTTATTATCGTTACTACAGTCTTACTAGTAGTTCTGTGAACAGTAGACCTCCCTCCATGTTATTATCGTTACTACAGTCTTACTAGTAGTTCTGTGAACAGTAGACCTCCCTCCATGTTATTATCGTTACTACAGTCTTACTAGTAGTTCTGTGAACAGTAGACCTCCCTCCATGTTATTATCGTTACTACAGTCTTACTAGTAGTTCTGTGAACAGTAGACCTCCCTCCATGTTATTATCGTTACTACAGTCTTACTAGTAGTTCTGTGAACAGTAGACCTCCCTCCATGTTATTATCGTTACTACAGTCTTACTAGTAGTTCTGTGAACAGTAGACCTCCCTCCATGTTATTATCGTTACTACAGTCTTACTAGTAGTTCTGTGAACAGTAGACCTCCCTCCATGTTATTATCGTTACTACAGTCTTACTAGTAGTTCTGTGAACAGTAGACCTCCCTCCATGTTATTATCGTTACTACAGTCTTACTAGTAGTTCTGTGAACAGTAGACCTCCCTCCATGTTATTATCGTTACTACAGTCTTACTAGTAGTTCTGTGAACAGTAGACCTCCCTCCATGTTATTATCGTTACTACAGTCTTACTAGTAGTTCTGTGAACAGTAGACCTCCCTCCATGTTATTATCGTTACTACAGTCTTACTAGTAGTTCTGTGAACAGTAGACCTCCCTCCATGTTATTATCGTTACTACAGTCTTACTAGTAGTTCTGTGAACAGTAGACCTCCCTCCATGTTATTATCGTTACTACAGTCTTACTAGTAGTTCTGTGAACAGTAGACCTCCCTCCATGTTATTATCGTTACTACAGTCTTACTAGTAGTTCTGTGAACAGTAGACCTCCCTCCATGTTATTATCGTTACTACAGTCTTACTAGTAGTTCTGTGAACAGTAGACTTCCCTTCATGTTATTATAGTTACTATATTCTTAAGGATCTCTTAGGATTTGAAATGGGTAATTCTTCTTGGTGATAAAGTAAGACAATAAACAAATGAGGACTGTATTCAATTTTACACTCTGTTAATAGAAAACAACCGTTGATTATGTGGCCTAACACTTCACTCTCGAAATACATGCTAAAATTTACAAAAATATACTCTAGGTACTTAATTGAGTGCCTAAAATTTTAAACTAAAATCACTTATAATTAAATATTTAACTACAAACCCTTTTTTTTAGCGTCCGTTATCTTGATACCAATAACAATATCAAAAAATCATTTACATTTATTTTGTGCGGCCTAGGTTCAGGTAATGTCCCTTCCGAATCTCGTTAAAATTGGTCGACGAATTTAACATTTATCGTGGATTAAATATAGGAAATTCCAAACTACCCAGTTAAAACAGGACTTAACTATAATCGACAAAACCCACCTCGTTGGCATAGTTAGCTAATGCGTTAGTCGTGTTGAGCTCGAATGCTGAGGACGGGGAGATCGAGGTTTGAATCTCGGTCGGGTGAACTGGGGGTGGTTTTTCCTTAATGGTTTTCCACTCTCCCTCCACGCAAATGCGGGTTCACTTCCTCTAATTTAACCTTCCCAATTCCTAATCCATTATCGTAATTAGTACTTAAAAGCGTATAACCCGAACGGGTAGTAAGACGTGGTGCTAAATATTATTATTATATAATCGACAAAAAAAATTTTACTGCACTGACTCTCTCTCTTTAAAATTAAAATATGGACATTTAATAAAAACTCATAAAATTTGTGAAACGAAATAATATTCATTGTTGCAGAAACACGCCACTAAATAGAATAAATTTAATAATATACAATGTTATAGATGCATTGAGAAAAGAGGAATATATTTGTCTACCAAAGAGCATAAAAATAAATTTAATTTTTCCAAGTACCCCATAAAAATATATATATGTTAACTTATATCTTAAAAACTATTGGTTTTATAAAAATATATTACTAGTTAAAATATGTTTAATTTTAACTGTACCACAACTTTGCAATGACCAGTTATTTGGTATCTCAATTTGTAAAGAGATGTGATCAAAATTGGAAATTTCCTATTTTTTAAAATGCCCTTATAGTCATTTTTATGAAAAAACGAGAAATATAATTTTGTTACTAATGTTTTTCAGAATCTAAATACAAAATTTAATCAAAATCATTGAAGCACACTTTGAGAAATTCTATTTTTTTTTTTGCTTTCTTTTTCTTCTTCAGTAAACTACCCTTAATTTTAGGGGGTGATCTGATGAGCACCCTAGATACCAAGTTCTAGCCGGTAAAATGATTTCGATTTTATTCTGAGATATAGACAGACAGACAGACGGCAACGTAGAAACTATTTTTTTCAGTTTCAGGGGGTCACCGTCAACATTTATCAAAATTTCTAGTCCGATATTTTTTTTATGATCACAATAAATTTCTCTTTCAGAGGTTGAGTGAAAATAAAAATTGTATCTGAATACGTCACTTCCTAATCGTCACTCTCAACTCGGGTCGTATGTAACGCCGAGTGTGACAGTGTCACGTGTGCGATTCTTTAGCACGTGACACTCGTCACAAGAGGACCGGACAAGGCCACTCATCCTTCACAGCGACCAATCAGGATCGACTCGTGGAGTCTTAATACGGATGGTAACAAACGCTTGCTTATGTTATAGCATTCCCGGTACCGGATTAAATTGTCCTGAGCACATTATACTACTATAAAGCCACATGGCTGACTCCATCACTGACATTGATTTTCAACCACTTCCAGATGAGCTAGAAACTTGAAATTTGGCAAACTTATAGCTTATAGCCTGTAACCGACGGGAAAAATTGAGAAGTTAAAAAAAATATGTTAACCCCCCCCCCCC
>CABFVX010000193.1:153034-177208 GCA_902151425.1 Timema shepardi | reverse complement strand
CCCCCCCCCCCTCACAAAAAAAAAATTCAAACTATTGGAGCAACTTTAAAGTCGGCGCGGACCTTTCTTTGGAGGTCTCTTGGGACAAAACAGTAAGACCTATCGAAAAAAGACTCTGGAATTACATTAGTTTACACCCACTTGTAAAGAAAATAAACCGGGACCGATCAAAGTGAATGGATATTATAAATGCGCATTTTTCTGTGTTAGATTGCTGCTGTTTTTATAAGCGGGCTAAAGGTGGGAATGTTGGCCACGCTAGATAAGGTGTAATGATATTGGTTTGGATTACTCTAAATTATGTAAAAAGTCATGGATGAAGGTAATTTTTCTTTAAAGTAATATATGTAGAGTATCCTTTTAAGATTCATCCATGAATAAACACGCGCTTCTCAGAAATAATGGGAGATGTATTTCACCTTTAAAATATATTTTTTATACCATCTTTCCTGTTAAAGGAACAACTACGCAGTATTTGGCAAAGACGCCAATTCCCTATACCAATAAGAAGCTAGTCTTCACAACACCTGTCGCCAGGACTCTTTCTATTAGTTAGTTTTTACACTGTTGGCGCGAGGGGAGAAAGATGCAAGGGGTATGTCATATATAAACCGTTTGTGCGTATCAGCCAGGCATCCAAACGCCGAACACACAAGTCGCTCTAACACACAGGCTCACGCACAAGTAAGTCAGAGCCACACACTGGCAGTCACAGTCTAACACAGTATAAAATAATTTACATTAATATCACAAGTGTGCAGTGATATAAAATATTTAATTGGAGTTTGTATAAGGGATTAACAGATGTCATTTAAATAAACCGTGTGTGAATAAACAGTCATCAACAGTTCACTTTATTACATTTATTAATTATACCGTTTTAATTAATGCTCGACCACGGAGCTATAGAGAGCTGGTTAAACGGTATCTTTTCCGTACAGTGATAATAGGCGCTCGACCACGGAGCTTATAGACAACCTAAACATCATCACAGCATTATTATATCAAGGAATTAATCCGTAGTGTTTCAATCGACGCCCAAAGCGGGGCGATTAATTCAATAGTGTTACAAAGGGCAGTGTTTTAAAATGCGCATTTGAATGAGTTGGTTGGTTTTTAGATTTAATCGAGTCTCCCGAACTGATGTGATAGCGCAAAGAAAAAGAAAAGCAGTACTGTAGATTTACACGTTCACCTAAAAAAAAAACAAGTGCAGAACCGAAACGGGGTCACGTGTGACGATCTCTAAGCCAATGACAAGGTTTCGGGTGAACTGGTGGTCTAGGGGTAAGGTGTCGGACTTCTGTGCTGGGGTCCGGGGTTCAATCCTCGGTCCCGGCACGATTTATCTGATCACCAAACCCTTCCTTCACCTCTGACAAGACATCTTGTGAATGTGGGGAGTGCCAGGCCTCCACTGTGGTTCGGATTCCACGTTAAACTGTAGGTCTTCCATTTCATCTCACAATCACCCTACCATTACAAATTAGCGTAAGTGCGTACAACCTGAACGGGTAGTAAGACGCGGTGATAATAATAATAATAATAATAATACACAAGGTTTCCACCTCATCGGTGCGATCTGTTCCGCTAAAGTTCAACTCATCTCTACCTGGTTCGCTCTGCCTGACATGTTCGGCAGGGAAGAGCCAATCAAATCTCAAACCCAACCGTCTCAAATCAGTGCGCATGCGCTGTAGAGCTAGAAGCAAGCAGACAACTTGGTTGGCCGTTGTGAAGAGATTTGAGACAACCCGTTAATGTAAAGCGTGCGTATCGATGTATTGGATTGTGCTACGACACATAGTTATAATATGAAAAACATCCATCATGAGAATGATCTAAAATATATATGTATCCACTATAAAATAAAATAGGTTGATAATAAGCTGTTTTAAGTTAGCGTTGCAATGCATCATAGGTCAACATACAACATTGCTGCCTGCGTAACTCAAGACAGATTCTTTCTATTTTCGGCGAATATGTGAATCTAGATTTAGTTATTTTAATTCTCGCTGAACAGACATCGTCGATGAGACTGTGAGACCTTATGATTGGTTGAGAACTCGTCACGTGACCACGTTTCTGATCTTCTCTCGCTTTCCCGTTAGCGTGTGAATCCCCAATAAGGTGTCAGAATTGCAAAGGACTGTATCACTGGGAACTGGGTTGGTTGAGGTTATAATTTCAACGGGGGTTGCTTGACGATTTTATTTTTTTCCACGTGTGATCTGTCACTGTGTTGTCTTTTTCATATCCCCTTCCCACGCTAACGCGGGTACATTTACTCTTAAATAACCTCTCCTTTCCAACCCATATATTAATACGTAATAATTTTGATTTTAAACATTTTAATACGTATTTTATTTTTGCACCATGTCTGACTACACAGTCATACTCTCCACATATTTACACTAAAATGGTAGGCAGATATAGTTTAGAGGAAATGATGAAAATTGGAAAATTTTCCTTATGTAAAGTATCTTCAAAGTCATTTTCATGATAAAATGAGAGTTGCCATCTTCTAGAAATAAAATTTAATCAAAATCGTTAAAGTGAATTTCGAGAAAATTGATTTTTTTCTCTTTTTGCCCTTCAGTAAGCTACCCTTAAATTCAAGGTCAGACATCTAATTCCTTATTAACACCCCAGATGCCAAGCTATAACCCAATCTGTGAAATAATTTCGGCTCCATCCCGAGGTACAGACAGACAGACGGGATTGCGAAAAACATAATTTTTTTGTTTCAAGAGGTCATGAAACGTCGACATTTATCAAAATCTTGAGCTAAATTTTTTTTGGCGATCACAATAAGTTAACTTTCTCTACGAGATGTCAAGGGAAAGTAAAAATCCATTATCAACAAAAATAAGTAAGAAATCCTATTTTCATAACAACCTTGATATCACAGCAAAAAAAGTTTTGTTTTGATTTTTTCAGCTCTGCGTCTTACAACCCATTCGGGCTATACATCAAACTAGTCCTAATTACACTAATGTTTTGGGGATGGGGACTATGATAGTTTAAATTAGAGGAAATGTACCCACATTTGCGTGTAGGAAGATTATGTGAAATCATTTAGGAAAAAACACCCTAAACCCGACTGGGATCGAACACTGATATTCCCATCTTAGGCAGATCATTGTATTGCGAGATTATAGCGCCTTAGACCATGCGGCCAATGAAAAGTGTCTATAAAATTTACCAGATCAACTTTAACGTATTTATAAGTAAAGTAGTGTGATATAAGGCAGTCGCTTTTGATTAATATTGTCGGTACCTTTGCATAATAATACTGATAATATAGTACCCACCTCGGTGGCGCAGTTGTCTAACGTGCTAGTTTCTTATTGAGCTAGACTGCCAAGGACGGTGAGATTGGGGTTCGAATCTCACTCGGGTGAACTGGGGGTTGTTTTTACTCGATGGCTTTCCACTCTCCCTCCACACAAATGTGGGCTCACTTCCTCTAATTTCAACCATCCCAATGACTAACCCATTAGCATAATTATCACATAAGAGTATAATCCGAACGGGTGGTTAGATGCGATGCTATATAATTAATAATAATAATTTATTAAAATTGTATAATAGCTTACAGCAAAAAAAAAGCTTCAAGGTTTCCTACAAAAATACTAGTATAGAAATGCTCATACTCATTTCTAAAATAAAAGCAAAGTATAGCTATAAATATTAATTTATTTACGAACCGGAAGCGAAGAACTTACGGACCCGTTTTGGTCCGCCGACCGCCGGTTGTTAAACAAACACTGTTTTAGCAGGGCTCCCTCCCTTGCATAAACACTGCCTGTGCTAGGACGGCTTGGCTGACACACAAACACACACACACACACACATACACTCTTTTGACAGTTTTCGTCAGATATTTCCGGTCTCTTTTCAGGAACGTGTATATTCCTATTCGTGTATTAGTCGGGAGACCCACTAAAATATGGCAGGAGACCACAACCCCACAAAGAGGCCAATATTCGTATGAAGGGGGTCTTTTAGAAATTGCAAACTTTTTTGCGGTCTAAATTGATAACATGTTATTGTTTGATTATCTACTCGCTTTGATCGTTGGGGGCTCCTCCCCCCCCCCNCCCCCCCCCCCCAAGCCCCCAGTGAGTTTTCCTTGAAAGTGGATGTAAACTAATGTAATTCCAGAGCCTTTTTTTTATAGGTCTTACCGTTTAGCCACAAGAGACCTCCAAAGAAAGGTCCACACCGACTCTAAAGTTGCTCAACCATTTAGAATTTCTTTTCGGGGGTTGAAAACTACTTTTTTTAACTTTTTGGAATTTTCCCGTCGGTTACAGGCTAGAAGCTATAAGTTTGCCAAATTTCAAGTTTCTATCAAAGGTGCACTGGAATTTAATGACACATTTTTCTCTTCATTAAAAAAGTTTCTCATCTAATGCCGCTATGACCATGACAGATATTCAACAACTGTTGATATCACCATGTGAAGAAACTTAAACTAAGGTCTATATGATTATACGGGATAATTTTATTTTTAATATTTTGGCCAAACAAATTTTTTGTTGTAAGAACTGCAAAAAAAACATGCTTTAATCATACCAATGGATTGAAGGTATGATTTAGACGAAGTGTGAAGTAGCGTGGAGGGGCAATTTATGGAGGGGTAAGAACTCTTAAGTACTTCCGGCCGGAATTCTAACCTTAGCCCTCCATCGCCGACAAAACAAGACTAGACCATTCAAACTTGACGTTTTAACCCGCGTGCCCACTTATACGGGTTTCAACCATAACCCACGCTAAAAACAACAACTTCTCTTTCTTGTCTGGCTCAACAAAGGATCAAACGCTTGACCTTGAAGTCAAAACGATATATCCAAAAAGTTACCCGGACACAAAAAGCACACGACACTCATTTATCTGTTGACTTGGCAATGAATCCGGTAACCTGTTTTATTACTTTCGAAACTGGGTGGTGTTGATGAAGAAGGGACGATTATCTTTTTTATTACCTGGTAGGTGGTTCTTTATTTCAGGTGGGAGGGAGGGAGGAAGGGGGGGTTAGGTCCGCGAAAATGTATGCGAGAGGAACTCGCCTAGACACGCAGGCAGACGCGAGAAATCCGTCGTTAGCCTGAGGACCGTATAGCAGACACAGCTTCACCATCGCCTCTAGGTCTTGTGCCCACTTGACACCGTGGTGTTTCTTTCTCTCTCTCTTCCTCCCCCCCCGGCCGTTCTCAAGGTCATCCACCCCTCCCCCAACCTTCCAGACCCCAGCATCCGTTCACTAGACTCTCTTACCTGGACAGGGCTGTGTGTGACTTCATGTGGCGCCACGCTAACACATTTCGGCGCGAGAAACGTGGGTGGGCGCTAAGTGGTCGAAGGCCGGAAGAAAAGGTAAGAGGGAATAAGGGAGTTGCGCGCACCCCGTTCTCCCTAATTTAGGAACCCAATGCTTCGGTGGTTGCATCTTTAAAGACGTCACTTTTGCAATTGACTGTACTGCCGATGACGTTGAGTTGAGATCAAGGTTCGAATTTCAGTAAGGTTTACTTAGGGCGGTTTTTCCTATCTAGGGTTCTGCCCTCCCATCGCCCAAATACGGGTACACTTCCTTTAAATCTAACCCTTCTCATTCCTAACACACTGACATAATTACATGTGCGGGTAACACAAATGGGTGATAATTTGTTTTAAATATTTTAAAGAAATAAATTCAGGTTTTAAGGGTTGAGTAATTAATAATAATAATATTTAGCACCGCGTATTACTACCCGTTCGGGTTATACGCTTTAAGTACTAATTATTCTAATGGATTAGAATTTGGGAAGGTTGAATTAGAGGAAGTGAACCCGCATTTGCGTGGAGGGAGAGTGGAAAGCCATTTAGGAAAAACCAGCCCCTGTTCACCCGACCGAGATTCGAACCTTGATCTCCCCGTCCTCAGCAGTTGAGCTCAACACGACAAGCGCGTTAGCCAACTACGCCACCGAGGCGGGTTAATTGAGTAATTAAACTTCAAATTAACACGTTACATTTTTTTATAAGTCCACAAAACAACCTAAGATTGTTTAAATTAAGACCATGAGTAGTTTTACCCAGATAACGAATACGTTTTTTGGTCAAAATAAATATATAAGATGGTACGCATTTTGTAGACACAGCCGTAACAACTTAAGGTGGGATGAAAGACATGATAATAGACCAGTGTTTTTGCAGTTTTTTTTATGGCAAAACTTTTTTTTTGCCAAAATAAATAAAATTTTAGTTCAGTACAAACAGATAGTATAATTTTCTTCGCATTGTGACCTCAACATTTCTTGAATAATTGTCAAGGATGTTATGGAAATGAATGATAAATTTTTCTCTTAATTTAAAAAACACTGTTAGATAATGCCACCATGCTCGTGACAAATATTTAGAAACTGTTGGTATCCACATGTGAAGAAAATTAAACTCGATGTTTCTACTGGAGATATATTTTAAACTGTTAATTGAGATGAAGAGTTAATAGAAGTTCCTAATATTGAACATTATTGAAATATTAAATGATAATATTTTGATAAAAACTGCATTGAAAAGGTAGACTTTGTCCATTTTAGTAAATATCTTCACAGCTAAGGATTGTGCACAAATCTTCATTCTGTCATAACAGGAACATACTGTAGTTATTAACAAGAAACTTTATTGCTCTGTTCCCCATCGTCTCCACGGAAAATTTAGAGTAATCATTCAAATAGGCCTACGAATGCACTGCACGCATTTCTGGCATTTAGTAGGTCTTTTCTTTTCCCTTTTACTTTCATACCTCGCGCGAGCTGGAAGCTGAGTCGACCCTGCTATGATGAACGTTCTTAAATAAACCTTAAAACTTAATAAAATGTTATCAATGGTCACCACAAAGCATACTTTGTAATTCTATAAGGTTCTTCCCAATAATATTCTACTACATTCCAAATCTAACAGGAAAGCCTTAAAGAACATAGGCTACATACTTTTTTCCGTCCAAAATTGGTAACAATTTGCAATATTATTAGTATTCTTTAAGTTGAAAAAATGATATCTGGACACGGGAATTGAACCAGGTGCCAGGTATCATTTCAAAGAGAGCTGATAACTTAAACATTATAATAGCGTGGCCATTTAATCCACAGCCATATAATATTATTGTTATTTTATAATTATATCAATGGCCTCAGTTTACAATCGAGCCATATCAAATGAGTGTCCACCGTATGTTGGCCAAGATAGAGCCAACTTGTCTAGGGGGTCAAGTGGACAGCACAGAGAACTTTTTGGCCGTTGGTCTCGATTTTCTATACCGGAGCCACTACTTTTTCGTTCAATTAACTCCTCATTTTTAGCCTCGCGAGGCTGAGGTAGCCCCGTTCCAGACCCATTGCTTCCACAGAAAATCTGGAAGCACTGGTGATCGAACCCAAAATTCTGGATCTGTAGCCGGGACGTCTGATTACTGGAGCACACAGAAGGTAGTTTGTAAGTATCTACATTATATATAAAAACCCATATAGTATCTCTCCTTCCAGGGCTCTTTTTCTCACGTACCGATATACTAAAGAGATGAAATTTTGAATGGATGCCGTGGAGTGTACCATCTTTACGAAAAGATTTCTAAAAATTAGTAGAATCCAAGATGGCGGATCAAACAGAGAGCATGAATTTACTATAGGTGGTATGGATAGTGCAATTTTTATGAGAAACATTCTAAATTTGAAAAATCAAATATGGTGCATATAAGAAAGCAGACAAAACGTACAAATCGAGGTTGTTTTTTTCATACATAGCTTGTTAGTCTGAGAGAGCCATAAACACAACTGGTTCCACCTTTTAAAAAAAACATAGTGAATGGAACCTGCTTCGATGTCTGAATGGTTTAAGGCATCATTCTCGCATTATACTAGACTGCCGTGGACAGAGAGACCGTCCCTGTCGTGTGTACTGAAGAGTGGTTTTTACTAAATGACTTTCACCTCTTTCTCCGCGCAATTTCTGGTACACCTCCTCCAAATACAACCTTCCTCATCCCTAGCACGTTAGCATAACTAGTACCCAATGCGTGCGTATAGCTTGATCTGATAGTAGGACGCAGTGCTAAAAAAAAACAGGAAATGGACTTCATGTAAAATGCGAGATCGTGCCTGTCGGAGACGCGTTTAGCTGCTAGTTAATAATATAATTATATCTAAAAAAATTAAAGCTGTAGATCACATTGACTTGATGTGTTGATAAGTGAAATAAGATATAATATAAACTTTTCTAACTGCCCTTCTTAAGAAGTTAAAAAGTATCTGTGGGGCTCATGTCCGTACTCGATGGAATCTTGGCTACCCCTTGACGTACCTCTTCTCTGCTCCTGATTCCCTTCTCGTTTGTTGTGGCATCCAAACAGGTTTCTCTACTTCTCCCGAGTATCTTCATCATCAGCAGCATCATCACCCACTATTGATTCTCTCCTTCGTTTAATAACCTTATTAGCACGAGGAAGCTGAGTTATATTCACTCTGAATGGTCTCAATTCAGGCATTTCTTGAATAAACAGCTTTGTTTAAAAAATCTCATTTATATCTACCAACATTATACCCACCAAATTTTACATTATATCCACTCTTATTTAAATTCCATTCCGACTTTTCTCAAACAAACACCACATCATATAAAGTCTGCTTTGTATGCTCCTAGAATTATCTGCCTAATACCCACCAAAATCCTGCATTGTATTCAACCTGAATGGGCTTTATTCAACCATTTCTCAAATAAACAAATTATTTAAAAATCTTCTTTGTATTCAATAGAATTATCAGCAACATAATCAACAAATACTGCATTGTATCCACACTATATCGAATCCATTCAGACATTTTTCAAATAAACAGCTTTATTAAAACGTCTTTAATTCCTTAATCCTTAATTATTGTTTCAAAGCTGGATGTGTTTCGTTACACGTCTTTGAGAAGGCAGCAAGCAGGACTTCAAAATCAGCTCACGGAAAATTTACCAGAGTACAGCCAAATCACTATGTTAAAATAAAAAGTGAATAAAAACTACATAATTATAGTTTGGATTTAAGATTGTGATAGATTCAAAGTAATAATGAAATATTTACGTCCTGTAGGTGTCAAAGCAAATATATTATTCTAAGCATTGTAACGATACTGATTTTGACCCTTCTAATACATTAAAAAGTCATGGATGAAGTGCATTTTTGTGTAAAGTATTGTAATGTAAAATATCCTATCAATACTTCATCCATGGGGAATCACGCGCTTTTCAGAACTGATGTCAATATATTGCACTGTCAAAACAAAATCAACTCCGTAGTATTTACCATAAAAAGCAAGTGACGCTACAGTAGCCCCATGGCTTCTTTGGTGCTGACTGACAGCTCACAGCTGACAGATAAAAGCTTTGAAAAGCTACCAGACCAAATTATGTATCCCTACGCTGAGCCATATGATCTGCAAAAACATGTGTTTAGCAGCCGTCACTTCTGACGGTAAAAATTCAGGTACATACCTAAATTTTGACTGTCACAAGTCAGCTGTGAGCTGTCAGTCAGCACCAAAGAAGCCATGGGGCTACTATAGCTCCCTATCCCCAATAGGAAGCTAGCCTTCATAACACCTGTCACCAGGACTCTTTCGATTTGTTATTTCTGACACTGGTCACGAGAGGTCCGAGGGCTAAGGGGTAGGTCATATATAAGTTGCTTGTGCGTATGAACACATACAGCTCAGGTACCACAAACATATCAGTAATACAAAATATTAACAGCGAACACCACCACACAAGAACTTTGTGATCAAAGACAGTAATTAACAGTGCCACTAATTGAATTCTGTAGTTTAACTAAGCTGTATCATATAAACTTATATCTTCAGTGCTGAAGATAAAATAACTTTAATAAATCGTGTTACACATTAAAGGTCTTATTTATTAAATTAACATATCTGATAATAATTGCGTATCATAATAATTGGCTCTCGATCACGGGGCTATAAATACCAATTATATCATAATAATTCCGTACCGTTTTAATAAGTGCTCGATCACGGGGAAATTATCATCTAGTTAAACGGTATCACTTCAATCGGTGCCTATTGCCGATGCGTAGCGTATTAAATGACGCCCAACGTGGAGGGATTAAATCAATAACGTTATAGCATACCCGTTTAAGGACCAAATATAATTTAAGTAATAAGAAAAACTAATTGAATTAAATTATTTATTATTATTATTAGCACCGCGTCTTACTACCCGTTCGGGTTATACACACGCTAATGTGTAATGGTAGGGTGATTGTGAGATGAAATGAAGGACCTACAGCTTAACGTGGGATCCGAACCACGGTGGAGGCCTGTCATTCCTCACATTCACAAGATGTCTTGTCAGAGGTGAAGGAAGGGTTTGGTAATCAGATAAATCTTTGCCGGGACCGGGGATCGAACCCCGGCCGCCAGCACAGAAGTCTGACACCTTACCCCTAGACCGCCAGGTCACCTTTAAATTATTTAAATTGACATATTCACTAGAGGCCCTGCTTACATTGGATATGGAAACAAAACTGTATAAAACTATATACAAAATAATTGGTTATAAATACCGTGTTTCAATGTATCTTTTCTATATTATATTAACTCTTTATAGTTAAAACAGCAACGTTGGTAAGTTAGGGGTCTACATAATTATATAGCAGTTAGTTTATTTTGTCCCCGTTTTAGCCCTATATTAAATTGATGTGATGGAAGATTCATAATATAATTATATTGGTATTTTATTTAGAAGCCTAGTGCCCATGCCACGAACTGATTTTAACCCATTAGAGCAGTTGAAATAAGTTAAAAGTCAACTTTTTGATTATTTTTTTTAATTACAAACATTTGATTGCATTAATGGATGTATTTTGATGTCAATCTGATGGATTTCATTTTGAAGAAACAAATCAAGCTGAGTTGAGCTACTATAGTGAGGGGAGGGAGCGCTCAGGTACCAAGAGTTGGAGCAGGAGGGGGTAAACAAGCAGCCTAACAGGGTGAACTACTCATTCCAGAGCTGTTATAGGGAGGGGAGAGAGCGCTCAGGTACCAAGAGTTGGAGCAGGAGGGGGTAAACAAGCAGCCTAACAGGGTTAACTACTCATTCCAGGGCTGCTATATGGAGGGGAGGGAGCGCTCAGGTACCAAGAGTTGGAGCAGGAGGGGGTAAACAAGCAGCCTAACAGGGTTAACTACTCATTCCAGAGCTGCTATATGGAGGGGAGGGAGCGCTCAGGTACCAAGAGTTGGAGCAGGAGGGGGTAAACAAGCAGCCTAACAGGGTTAACTACTCATTCCAGAGCTGCTATATGGAGGGGAGGGAGCGCTCAGGTACCAAGAGTTGGAGCAGGAGGGGGTAAACAAGCAGCCTAACAGGGTTAACTACTCATTCCAGAGCTGCTATAGGAAGGGGAGAGAGCGCTCAGGTACCAAAAGTTGGAGCAGCCCGCACAGTGTTACCACTCTAATTCCAAACGGCCCAAAACACAGCTGTTATCTGTCGTACCTTACCTACCACGATATATCTCTTTATTCATGCGCAATGTTACGATAACCTTCACTTTCGGGCCGTGGGGAACTGTTTCTGTTGTCGATGCTGGCCTGCCAGTCTATCTCTCTGTGTGTGTGTCTGTAGCCTTGACAACCTGACGAGTGAGTGATTGGATGCGACTTGACAAACACTACGCCTGTATTCTAATAGTTCCCATACCCACTGGGAGCGGAGGTGTACTGAAGGTTGAAAACAGGCAAGGACACGGAAAAAACAAAAACACGCACTTTTAATGAAGGTCTTCGTTCAAACGTTTGCTGCGGAGTTTTCAGGTTATGTAACAACAATCAAATAAAGCTCATTCATTATCTGTGGAATTTTTTTTTTCTTTAAAGGACGAACGAACCATTTTTATACGTATTCATGTTCAATTATAAAACGCACTTTCACCATACATATTTATAGTAATAATCTAAGGAAGAAGAAGGAATTTTTGTGAAGGGTCGTATACACGCATTTAGCTAGAAATAAAGTGGAAAAGGAAAACATGCCTCACTACATCTTCTCGGGATTCGAACGCTGACTTCCCCATTATCAGAAAATAACTTTCTAAACGATACTGGCACCTTTGGTCACGTGCCCACCCATTATTATTGTCATTATTATCATTATTACTGTTATTATCAATATAGGATAGTCACTATTGACGTTATATTTTAATAATATATAAGAATAGCTTATATCTCTTTACCACGTTGCTTACTTGAAGATTTCGAAGTGGGTTGCATCTTAACTTGTCGCACCTAGGCACTAAAAGCACTATCACACTTAGACACAAAATGTAGGAAATCAAAAAGAGAGGGAATAAAATCATATGCTAATCCTGTGAGATCTCTTGTATATATGCTGATATAACTTACCTTCTTTCCTCTGACAAGTATAAACACTCACTTTACTATTTACGCCTGGGCTAGATCCATGTGTCCATATATTAATTTTTAAAAAACTTCTACACTAAACGTGGAATTTCGTTGAAATATAAATAATTCTTCCTTTTTATGCAATTATTTGCAATTAATAAAACTAAAAATATAGTACTTTTAATTATAAGGGGACATGTTGAAACCTTTCACTTCCATTTTGTAAAGAACCTTATTTTTAAATAGAATCCCTAGTTTTTTTTAATAACGCAAGGTTTCAAGAAATCCACCACGTGTCTTGGCGCTCCGGTAAACGGCCACCATTAAGTCAGTGTAACCGGAGCTGAGGTGCCACGTCTGTAAAAATAAAAGTACCTAAAACCAACGTCACCAGGTCGAAGGTATATTTTCCAACATTATTTATCGTGTTTGTTTTAGAAATACATCCTCCGGACGTCACGTTCGGTATAGTAATATGCAAATTGTAAAGCCTCCCCCCCCCCCTCCACGTTTTTTTTCCATCACGCCCCCTCAACTCCGTGTGCACATAAAAGAGTTCAGTAACATTCATATTTGGCTTCCCTGTTTCTTCATATCGCATGTCTGTACGGTATCAAGATGCCTCGCTCGCCTGTTAGCGTATTCTAATGAAGACATACAGTCTCCGCCACAGTTGACCGGCTGTTGACCACTGGTGACAAAATGACCAGAACAAATTCATCACTTGGTTAGAAACCAATCAAAAAAATAAATTTTAAGCCAAACTTGTCCGCACTCTTTTTTTAATAAATTTAACATTTTCAAAAATTATTAAGGTCAGAGATAAAGTATCAATCATGGTCAGGCCACAAGGTTTAAAATACAATGGTCTGTGTGGGTTTTTTTATAACTATTTCTCTGATGGGTCTAGTCTTATACTCTTTGCTGCCCTTTACCTTCGACCACTCTTTGTCATGTCAATAAGAAAGAGGGGAAAGAAAACTATGAAACTTCATATCTCCGGGTAAAGTGAAAAGCTCGCTCCAAGTTCTAAAATATCTTGAAATTTTCTGTTGAGATCTTATCAAAATATTACTGTATTTTTTAGAGGAATGCTAAATTTAGAGTAATTTTCATCTAGCCTAGTCTTAATGATCCGTAAATATACTTAAAAAGTCATTGAAAATGAACTAATGTTAATTTTTCCTAATTTTTTTTTTACTAATATAATTCAAATTATAGGGTTGTTAAGTAAAAAAAAGGCCTGTTGGAATCCTTAGAGTTTTTTTTTTGTTGCGTTAACCATATTTTAAAGTAACGCATCTTAGAATTAAATATTGCTTTAGAGATGAACGCCTGATTGGAAAGTGTTCGCATATAAAGGCTGCCCCATTAATTGATAGGCCTAAACTATCTTCAATTAAATTTGATTTTAAAACACATGTTTTCAGTGTTTATAACCGTTTAAGACATTCCCCAGATATACACTTAACATAACTATGTTTTAGTAACTATTTCAATACTTAATTCAGAACAAGTAATCTACCACTGTATGAATGACAAGTATATGATGGCGGTCATTAGCAAATGAAGTAAATATCATAGAAATCTGTGCTTAGTTCGGTAGTAGCGCAGATAAAAGTTTTCAGCGATGTTTATGTACGGACGTATAAACAAAGAGATATTTTATCATACTGAACAATAATATCCTTATCTTTAGAATGAAATTAAATTAAGTGAGTTTTTTCAAAGATTATTTTAGAAAAATATTTTTCATTAAATTTATTAGTGCAATGTTTGATTTTAAATACAACGTGTCACATCTCTTAAATTTATTTATTATTACTGTCTATTGTTAGTTATTAACAGCCACGACATGAATTTCACTGGATGATTTTTTTTTTAATTCCAGAACGCGTTGTGGCTCTTTAAAAGCAACCAGGATGTGAAATCTCTTTTTGTAGCCATTTCTCCACAAATTTTCCACTCATTGAGCGTTTTTGATTTTTGAACTAACATACTATACAATACAAAATATATACTTACAATACAAAATAAATATATATATATTATATATATATACTTACAATACAAAATAAATATAAATATATATTATATATATACTTACAATACAAAATAAATATATATATTATATATATATATATACTTACAATACAAAATAAATATATATATTTATTTATTTTGTATTGTACAATGAATGTTAATATAATAAATATATATATATATATATATATTGTATTGTACAATATATGTTGGTTCAAAAATCAAAAACGCTCAATGAGTGGAAAATTTGTGGAGAAATGGCCACAAAAAGAGATTACACGTCCTGGTTGCTTTTAAAGAGCCACAACGCGTTCTGGAATTTTTTTAAAAAAAATCATCCAGTGAAATTCATGTCGTGGCTGTTAATAACTAACAATAGACAATAATAATAAATAAATTTAAGAGATGTGACACGTTGTATTTAAAATCAAACATTGCATTAAAATATATATATATCTCATTTAAAATTATATGATTTGGGAACTAGATTGTTTAAAAATAATTACAAACTATTTTGTTCCTTATCTATGAATTTGTATCTTTCTCTTTATTTGCGTGGCAGAGACCATCTCTAATAATTATAACCTTAGTTTAAAATTTCATTTATTATCAAAATAATACTATATTACCAGTATTATGTCACACACATTGATAATATCGATCAAAAGTGGCGTATGAAGACGTTAAAGTAGATATAGAAATTTTTATATTCGTCTGATAAGGACTTTCTTATGAAAATTGCACTGTAGTCATTATTTTAAGAAAACGTAATATTTTCTTATAAATGAAGAATAGGGTTTTCATAGTCTTATTTTTAATTTAGCATTTTAATTATCAGTCATCATCAAATAGAGCATTAATTTAAGAGATAAAACTACATCACAATTTCTCCTTATCATTATGTGTGTTATTTTAAAAATAGCTCACTGATTCAAATTGGACATCTATTATCGTTTTTACATTTGGTATAGATATATAGGCTATGTTTTTTTCTAAAAAATCTATGACTGATTTTTGTAAGACTTCAATTTTTTTTTTTTTTACAAAAATAGCTTCAACGATTTTGCTTGGAATTGGAGTCAGGGAAATTTTTTTCCTGATAAATATTAGTGCATTTTTTCTAAAGTAAAAAATTTAAGGGTAGTTTATTTATGACAAATGATTAACAATCTACAAATTTTTTGAAATTGGCCTAAAGATTGATTTCAAAATGGGTAGTTTGAAATAGTTTTTCAAGATAAATAAGAATATGTTTTTATTTTTACAGATTAAAATAACTTTTTTTTTATCATTTGAAATTGTTAAAAATATTTTAACAATTTGGTTTAATATAACTAATAATAACAAGGGTTTCTTTTTATTAGGACAACATACTTAAAGGAAGTTTACTTAAAACCTATTTTGGAAAATTCAGCTTCCAAGCTATAATACAATTATGAGAAAGTTTATGAGATTGTGTAGTAATATTTGTTTAGTCCAGGGTTACTTAAAATCGTATGATTCATCATAACAACGAGGTAAAATATGTTCACGTTTAGAGTACTCATTCAATCAGGAAGTTAAGAGGGGAAAAAAAGTAGGAGCAATCAAATCTTAGAACACGTAGTTGATTTCTGAGTGGTTTCTATCGCTAATCCTGACCCCTGTTTACCCAGCACGGACTGTACTTATTGATCTCTGCGTCAAGTGCTTCATCCAATTTCCCACGCTCACACCCACTGAATACAACACGGACTACTTCTTTTCGTCCATCATTGAACCGGCTGGTTCTCTACCAGTGACCTCCAGTGGCAGACGAGTCTAAAGGCGACTTAAACACGGTGAATTAACGACGTTATCTATTTGGTGATTCAGAAGCTATTTTTGCGAAGTTGGTTGCATCTTACCTTGACGCAACTAAGCTCTCTTAAGCACTATCACACTTAGACACCAATGGACGAAATAGAAATAGAGGGAAGATAACAAGTAGTTCGCCTTATGAGGCATCTTGTATAAGTGAAATATAGCGCTTCCCCTCTTCCTCTTACGTGTATACACACTACCTCTATTTTTTGAGCCTTGAAAACATTGACTTGCATTTAAAAACTACCTTTTCTTGTGTTTTATCCTAGATAAACATATACTACCATGGATTTTTTAATCTACATCCTAACAGGAAGATTCCTACTGGCCATTAACGTGAATAAAACAATTATTCTGAGATGTAGACAATTTTTAAAAACATAGGGTTTAGTAAAGCCTACTTCAGGATTAAAAAAATTATAGTTTATAATTATTTTTAGAAATATTAATAAATTAAGTTTTTTTTTCTTTCAATGATATATTTAAGCCCCACTCAGTTAAATGTATATATATTAACATGGGTAGTCCTATCTTAACTTGACGCTATGCCACGATAAAAAAAAGTCCTTTAATAAAATTACTTTAAGCTATCAAATAAATAGCTATTAATTCTCATCAGTAGGGACGTGTACAAAAGTTACATTCTCAGCTAGAATAGTATTTCAAATCCATGTTTTGAATATCACCCCGCAAATTTGGGTACATTTACTCTACATTCTACCTTCCCCATTCCTCAAATGTGTAGTGGCGTGAAGTGTTGCCAGAATAGGCAGATTATATTTCATTGTGTGTAGGAAAGGCGAGAAAAAAGCCAGTGTTTTTTTGCATGCAGTTTTAATATCAACATTTGTTTTTGTCAAAATAAATCCAAAAAATGATTTAGTAAAATAATGGAGTATAATTTTCTTCACATGGCTACCTCAGCAGTTCTTGATTATCTGTTATGGGCATAGCAGCATTAGATGATAATTTTTTTAAATAAAGAAAAAAAGTTGTCATTACATTCCAGGACACCCTCGACAGATATTCAACTACTGTTGATATCATCGTGTGAAGAAAATTAAACTCCATGTTTATAATGGAGAGTTATAATTTGATTTAATTTAACAACAAAAAAAAACTGTTTGAAGTAAAAACTGCAAAATAAAATACTGCCCTTAACTCGTGTTGCCTTTCAGTCTCACTTAAAAATTGTATCTTTGAATTTAAATTAAAAATATCTATTATTTCTCCTTGGATTTGTAGTTGATATTTTTCTTTGCTGATAAAGATAGAAAGAAAACAAATTATTGCAATATTTAAGCGTAAATTATATATACTACGCCCCAAAAATGAAATTGGCCATTTCAGGAAATGGGCCATTTTTTCCTCATTCCGTCAATTTTTCGTATTCGCTTGACGGTTCACGGTCACTAAAACTCATCCGGTTTATGAGTTGGGTAGTTCTTGTGCTACCCAGGTCATGTGATTGACTTTTTCATGAACTGTACAGATAGAATCGTTACCCAATTAATGTAATGAACGTTATTTTTCCTGGTCCGTGGAATGGACAAGCGAAGGAAGAACAGGTTTGCTATTCTAAGTTAATTTAACTTTTAATCGTTTTATAATGGAAGTTTAGGTTAATTTAGGTTGGGTTGGTTTAATATAATTTCTTAAAATAAATTTTAGTTAATATTCTAGTAGATAGTAGACCTACAAATAGTTACAGTTCGTGAAATGGGTAAGAGTTAATGCACTTTATGCCCAATTTAAGAAATAATCACTAGAAGAGGTTTGTTCATGGGAATGGTCAGAAATTTGCCCATTTATTGAAATGGTCAGCTTAACTGTTGGGGTGTGTAATATACAGTAGCCCCATGGCTTCTTTGGTGCTGACTGACTGCTCACAGCTGACTTCTGACAGTCAAAATTTAGGTATATACCTAAATGTTGACTGTCAGAATTGACAGCTACTAAACACATGTTTTTGCAGATCATATGGTACGGCGTAAGGATACATAATCTGTTCTGGTAACTTTTAAAAGCCATCAGCTGTCAACAGTTAGCTGTCAGTCAGTACCAAAGAAGTCATGGGGCTACTGTACATAGATAATAACTAGGGATCACATAATTTAAGACGCCAGTCTCACTGTATATGTCAATTTTTTTTAATACGCCCTAATGAATTAATGAGAAATATTTTGATCGGCTGCCATATTGAAGTGAATAACCACATTGTAAAACTATGTATATAAATAGTTTGGCTTAGGAACAAAAATATCCCTGCTAATATTCCTTAAATATTTCCTCGCATTTGGCTGTTATCGTTTAGCAAAAATCCGAACAAACAGACAGACCAAATGACAAATGATCGAGTTAAAATATAACCTCGGTTTTCTCAGTCAATTAATTACATATGTAGACATGAAGCCATAAAAAAATGTGTTGGGAATGAGGGGTTGGAAGTTTAGGGTAAAGGGTTGTCCAAATTAATACTTGAGCCAACCTTAAATTATTTTAATAATGATAGTAAAATCCAAACAAATTATGGCTATTAGAGATGAGAAGTTTTCGGTAAATTTATATAATATTGTATTAACATATCTGGTCTACAGCGGACCTGACGTTAGTTACATGTACAGCCACTGAGCACTGTAGTCGACGAGTGAGTGCTAGAAGAGAACTCGAATCACTGTTATTGATTTATTGGAACTTATTTAAATGGCTGGAATTTTTTCCCGGAATTTTTTTTAGGAAACAGTTAATATTTAAAAATGTAAAGCCCAAGAAACTCAAAATAATTTTAATTTATTATCTTTCACTGTGATAAGTAGGCTTTTAGTTTATACGCATACATTAGTTGTGCTATTAAAATAGGGATGAATGAGGTATACATTCAGAGAAAATGTACCTACATTTACGTGGAAGGAGAGTGGGAAACAGTTTGGCAAAAAAAATCTGTCAACCCCCGACAGGGACTTGAACTTTGATCTCCCCATCACAATCAATCCACACTATCACAAAAGTGACACGTCAGACCATGCGACCACCAATCCGGGTAATTAAAAAGTTTATCAATAAACGTATGCGAATTCATTTGCTTTGTCTAAGGACATTCAAGCTTTGTAAAAAAAAACGATTCCTACAAAACCTCCTACCATGGCAAGTCTTCGCTGGGCCAAGTCGAAAGCCCAGAGCTAACATCGCGTTCCCGTAGCTATTATTAATATTGTGTCTTAGAAGCGCGTCGACATATACAGGCCATTAGCACCTTTTTTTTTTAACACAATCCCTAAGGGAGAGCAGAAAACAATACACCTGCATAAAGCAGCAGGTGTATACACTAAAATAAATAGACCATAAGAAATATAAAAACATAATAAAAACGTTAAAAATAATTCTCAATATGAGACAAATTTCGTTTGAGAAAGAAAGAAAACTTATTATAATTATTAGCACCGCGTCTTACTACCCTTTCAGGTTATACCCACTTACGCTAATGTGTGGTGGTAGGGTGATTGTGAGATGTAAATGAAGGACCTACAGTTTAACGTGGGATCCGAACCACGGTGGAGGCCTGGCATTCCCCACATTCACAAGTTGTGGTTAATACACTTCTTGTCAGAGGTGAAGGAAGGGTTTGGCAATCAGATAAATCTGTACCGGGACCGAGGATAGAACCCCGGACCCTCAGCACAGAAGTCTGACACCTTACCCCTAGACTACCAGCTCACAACAAACATATTAAAATATATTACAAATGTTAAAATTAATTTAAATTTGAGATATCCAAGTGTGCTACCCTATAAGAGTGAACTCAAATCTAATTTAAAAGATCCACCCGGCGTATGAAACGGAGTAAACATATGACTCCATTCGCATTGTCACATAATAAATAAAATGAAGGTCACCATTAAAATCGAGAGCCAAGCGAATAGGGGCATACCTGCGACACTCTACCAAAATGTGTAACACAATAAAGGGAGCATCTCAAATCTCACACACTGGAGATGGGTCTCCTAAAAATAAAAACCCATGGGTCAGATATGTATGCCCAACACCAGAGCCTTGTCACGACTACAGTAGCTCCATGGCTTCTTTGGTGCTGACTGACAGCTCACAACTGACAAATGATGGCTTTGAAAAGTTACCAGACCAAATTAAGTATACATACGCTGAACCATATGATCTTCAAACACATGTGTTTATCAGCTGTCACTTCTGACGGTCAAAATTTAGGTATATACCTAAATGTTGACTGTCAGAAGTCAGCTGTGAGCTGTCAGTCCGCACCAAAGAAGCCATGGGGGTACTGTACCTCCTCTCTTCTAGACTTATGTGCAGTACAGAAGAGGGCCATCGCGACACACCGCTCTAATGGACCAAAGCTTGTTCTGAGCAGGGGTCATAACCTACCTCTCATGCCAGGTGCGTAAGACCCCCACGCCGAACATAGCCCTTTAGATCTAAATACATGGCACCCAAACTCACCTCAGGAGAGAGATGAACTGCCTCCCTGGTTACCTAGTCCACCAGTTCATTTTCTGAAAGACCAGTGTGACCAGGAATCAAGTAGAAGGTGAGCCATTTAAAAAAAAAATGTGTTCTTGTATCGTCTGCACGAGGGAGTTCTTATAGCAATTGTGGAAGATGGTAGCCTGTATCATGGGTTGACAAGGTATTCGCTAGACCAGTGCTTCTTAAACCTTTTATTACTCACGACCCCCTAAATATCCTCAAATAGTTGCGCAGCACCCTAGTTTCTACTAACATATTAATCATTAAGATTTATTCTAAAATAGTGGCTTTATTTACTGATTATAATAAACAACAAACAAAAAAAACACAGAACTTTACTTACCTAAATGTATTTAATGGGACGTTTGCTGTTGAACATTTCCCACTAATTTGTCTATTTTATTTTCTAGTCTATTACTTAGTGTTATTTGCATGCAGGAGTCGATTCGGAATCGAATTCACTGCTTCGTTTTAATATCTACCATTGTGGAAAATCCATTTTCACGTAAATAAATAGAAATAAAGGGCAACAAATTTGGAATGGCAATGTTAAACAGATGGGGATTATTTGTACTATCCGTGATTTATATTATACGTGCTTCCCCTCCCCTCCGTTTACCCGGAAAATCGAAAGTACTCTACTAATATGATCACGATCATTGAATTCTTTCTTCCAAAACGTAAAGTTTAAGATAATTGACTTCAGTAATAAGCCAATAAAATTTTAAATTATCTTTTTGAGGCCCCTCGGCTAAGAATTACTGCGCTAGACTATGAGATGGACTCAGGTGGGGGATTGAATTTGCTGCGCTAGACTATGAGATGGACTCAGGTGGAGGATTGAATTGCTGCGCTAGACTATGAGATGGACTCAGGTGGGGGATTGAATCCGGCAACAAAAATAAAATCCCTGTCTTCTGGGGGGTTTTGTTTGGTGATGTACTATGATTTTACAATAAGTGTTAGTAAATTATAATGCCAGGCCTCCACCGTGGTTCGGATTCCACGTTAAACTGTAGGTCATCCATTTCATCTCACAATCACCCTACCATTAAACATTAGTATAAGTGTGTACAAACAGAAAAGGTAGTAAGACGCGGTGCTAATAATAATAAATGTTAGTAAATTAAATGAGTTACTGTATATAATCTATTAACTGTACAAAAGTATACAACCCTACTTCGGTGGTCGAATGGTCTGAGACGTCACTCTTGCTAAATATTGAACTGCCGATGACAGAGATATCGGTGTTCAGATTCAGGTAAGGTGTAGTGAGCGTAGCTTTCCCTAAATGGTTTCCCCCTCTCCCTCCACCCAAATGTGGGTACACTTCCTAGATGATAACGTTTCCTCATCCCCAACGCATAGGCGTAATCAAAATATAAGCGTATAAACCCAAACGGGTAGTAAGACGTGGTGCTAAAGAGATATTTATATACAAATGAATTGTTTAAAAAGCTAGGAACAAAAGTTCTGTTGTTTTTTTTGCACCACATTCAGATACCTGTTCAGGCACTGAAAAAATGTTCTAAGAAATGTTTTATGTCATTCTGACATGAAACTTAAAAGTATTTCACAATTATAGCAATTCAAACGCATTTCTATGGCAATTTTAAACCCATAATACATATTGAAAGATGCCAGAGACAGACATTTCTTTGCCTATGGATACGCTCTTTTACATAAACCACCCATAAATGGGTAATATAAATAATCTTTAAAGAGAATAGGTTTTTGTTTTAATTGAGGTATATCTACTGTATGTAATAAGTTGCAGTTGAAGATCATAACATTTTATAGATTTACAATCCTCGTTTTGCCTAGTAATGTTTTATAAACCCTTAGTAGTCAATTTAATGAGATATTCATTAATAACAGGACAGAAGTTTAAACTTTTATGTACAGGGAGTAATTATACTTATATTATCTACGTAAAGTGCATTAATTAGTGATAGATTGAAACTCAGAAGAGTAAGTCTTAGTTTATTAAGCTAACTAACCGTTCTTCCCACAGGATATGTTTTGTAGTACATAACCAATGTTAAAAATAGTTGTCAAGCTAGGAGAAGGAACGCAAGAATAGGTCACTGTTTTTTCAGTTGTTATAGTGAAACTTTTTTTGTGCCAGAATAAATAAAATATTGATTCAGTTCAAGCATATAGTTTAATTTTCTTCACATGGTGATATCAACAATTGTTGAATATATGTAATTAGCATAGCAGCATTGCATGATAAACTTTTTAAATGAAGAGAAAAAGTTGTCATTAAATTCACGGACATCCTTAAACATATATTAAAGAACTGTTGACATCACCATGTGAAGAAAATTAAATTCTTTGTTTCTACATGTCAATCATGTCCATGTCAAAATAAATTGTAAATGTGATTTTAATATTTTTCTATAGAAAATAGACAACCAACTATGAGATATAACAAAATTTTTAGAAATATTATTATGATTGCTGTTTATTCTCATAGTTTAATAGCTAGTGCTCTGTACAGGCCAAAAAATAGTTTTTGAAGGAACCATTTTCTTTAAAGTTGGCCATCCTGTTTAATATATATCTAGGAACCTACGTGAAAAAGGTCAGTATTTTTGCGATGTTTACTTAAAACTTGTTTTTGTCCAAAATAAATCAAATATTGATTCAGTAGAACCTCTCAAATTTGCTCCTATGAAAATCCGATAAAGAGAAGTTGAGTAAGAGTAGTGTTTGGTTTTGTAATCGCCATTTTAAAACAAAATGGTGAATGAAATTTTTAAATAACTTAGATGTTAACTGAATACCTGAGTTACGTTCATGTTAAATTTAAGAACAGTCGGTTGAGTGGTTTTCGCGTGAAAGAGTAACAAACACTAACAAATATATATATATATATAATATCAGGTGGATGATATTCTTGAAGCTTTCGTTCGCGTTTGTTTATTAAAAAGATTTTAATCAAACATCCTCTGGATCAAACAACGTATTATTTCAACCAGACATGGCTTCCAGGCCGTAGTCATAGGGGGGGGGGGCGAAATTATTTTTATATATATAGTGCGCTTTATTTATGGTTCAAACAATATTAAAATTAAGGCACACGTACAAATTATGGGGCTGTGTTACCATAAAAAGCACTTAAGGGAGCTTCTATAAGTGTCTAATATTTATATATTTTTTCTAGCCTTCTGAAGTTATGGTGTTATGTTAGAATAAAAAGACATTTCAGATATATTCTAAAGGTGTTTAGCATTCAGAAATTTTCCTAGCTTCGGCTGTTAGAGGGCTGTGCTACCACAAAAAGCACTTCAAAGTTTTTCTAGAGGAGTTTGATATTCAGAAATGTGTATAACCT
>CABFVX010000193.1:126621-152698 GCA_902151425.1 Timema shepardi | reverse complement strand
AACCTTCAGAAACTATGGTGTAATATTGCTTTAAAAATAAACACTTAAGATAGATTCTAATGATGTTTAATATTTATAATTTTTTCTTCCCTTTAGCAGTTAGGGGGTTATGTTGTTATAAAAAAAACTCCAAATAGCTTCTAGAGATGTTTAAAATTTAGAATTTTTTCTTGCCTTCAGCAGACAGGGAGTTATGTTACTATAAAAAAAACAATTTAAAGAACTTCTATAGGTGTTTAAATATATAGATTTTTCCTAGCCTTCAACAATCAGTGGGCAATATTGCCATAAAAAACACTTCAGATATAGCTTCTAAAACTGTTTATCATTTTTTTTTTAATTCCAGCCTCCAGAAATTGGGGGATGTGCCCACCAAGTGCCCCCCCCCCCTGAAATTATTGGCTGGTTACGTCCATGCATGGTGTCATATATGGAAATGTCTTAAGGCAGACTTATTGAGCAATACCTCCCTTCTAGCCCCACACATACACAACTTATTTTCCAACCATGTGCACAAGACACAATGATTGTGTTAATAAAAATTGTCAGCAACAAGTAGCTAGCTTAATGTCCAGATTATGTGTATCCCATCCTCTTTTTTTTTATCCACTCACACTAGTGGGGAAATACTACTAAACGGCTCATATGATGGTTGAGATGATGCCTCGTAAAATAAATAGGGAAAACTAGGAGCACAATTTAGAGAAGCGTTCTTCTTTATTTGCTTTACTCCGTCCGCAATATTGCGAAGGCGTAATAAAAGGGGTTAGCGGGGGATGAGGGAGTGGGGGAGAACAGTTGAGTATAAGTAATAAAAAAAAAGTTTAGTAGCATTTTCTAAGATTGTATCGCCCATGGTTTAGAAGTGTAATAGTTTTGTAAGTTCGCCCCCATATTGAAAAAAAAAAAGATCCAGTATAAAAAAAAGGCCAACTATGAGGACGCAAATAGGTGTCGAAACGTGCTTTGGAATTAGGAAAATTTATCAGAAATTGAATAGAAGGACGTTTCCCAAAATGTGGTACGCGTATCCCCTGGGGGAACACGGAGAATTTAAGTGGCTTCTTGACGTTCCAATAATTGTTCATGATCATAAGCTATTTTAATGGCAATAAATCTACTAAATAAATTATTGCAAATTTTGACTTAATATTGATTTTTCCACGGCTTTGTTTAGCCTATCACTTAATCTTAATTAAATTTAAAATGATCATTTAAATTTTACAAAATAGCCGTCTAGTCTTCTCTGGGTGCTCTAATATCTAGTTATGTTTTTCCACGTGTGTGCCGATGTATTTCTTCCCAAAATTACCCCTTTAGCAAGTCACCACATCGGTAGCCGCACGGTCTAACGCGTCACTTCAATTTTTTACTGGATTGCCTGGAATGGGGAGAATAAGGTTTGAAATATGGTTGGGTGAAAAAAAGGGTGGGTTTTTTTTCTAAATGGTTTCCCACTATCCCTCCATGAAAATTCGGGAATATTTTTGTAAAAGTTCTACCTTACTCATTCCTACTCCATTAATGTAATTGATATATGTGTTTCACCCGAACAGATACTAAGACGCGTTGGTAAAACCAATAAAAGTTAAGTCATTAATGTGAGGTGCAAAGGAAAGATTGTTAAGGCAAGTATTTATGCAGTTTATATAGCAACATTATGTCAACTGGAAGAACCTCATTTGAGCTAAGAAAGAGTTTTGCAAAGTGTTTCGTGTGAAGTGTGGTGACACATGGCTCTGAGACGTGGACAATCAGAATGAGGGGACAAAAGTTTTTGGAAGGTTTTTGAAATGTAGTCGTGGAGAATGGTAGAGGAGATAAAACGCATGGACAAGGTAAATAATGAAGAGAATTTGAGGGGGGGGAGGGGAGTAAAGGAGAAGAACCTGATAGGCTTGGTAAGGAAGATAAATAGTATTGGCTGGACCACAAGACAAAATCAGAGAAGAAGAATAGCAAATAAAAGTGGTAAGAATAAATACAATATCGCTTCAGTAGTTACATTTAGTTTAGTAATTTGCACCTATTAATATACCTAGTGGCGGCTCGTGTATAGGCATTGCGGAACTGCAGAACCCCCTATTTCCACTTGATATTATCGATAGCATTTAATATAATGAGTCCTTTAATTCTTTCTTTATTTTTGTAGTACAATATATATTCCTTAAGCTTAATGTCAGCACTTCAGCAGCCATCCCCCAGTTTAAGAAAAATATATAAAAATCTTTCAATGGAACTGTGCGCTTCACAGTGCCAGTGACGTGGTGTTTGACTGTTGTGAGCATGAGCACATAGTAGAGGTTGGGGAGGAAGGCGGGACTGCCAGGTAGAGAGAGCACTGTTGCTCTCGCAGTGCCAGCTCTGACGTAATGGTGGAAGGAAGTTTTTTTTACTAAGCATGTGTTGTGCTTATAAACCGTGTACCAAATTCTTGAATGGGATGAAGTATAAAATAATGTAGAATTAGATTATTACTCTGCTTCCATCTATTCTATTTGATTCATTTTTTTCGGATTCAACAGAAAGACTAAATGCGCTTTCTGTACTTTTAATGGAGAAAAATTTCCTCAATTGGGATCCAGGGATCAAGGAGAAAATTATTGAACTTTTTGCGCAAATTAAAACAAGAACAATGGATTTCATGTTTAAATGAATAGATCAAACTTGAATTATAACAATTTAAGTTAAAGTAAGTAAATATGTTTTTTTTTTGTTAAGATTTTATCAAGTTCCTATTTAAATTTTCTTTTTATAAAGTTTTTTTTTCCTTTTACACAATTTTAAAACAAAGACTAAACATTTTCTGGAGCAGCAGCCCCATTAATTTTAATTACGAGCTGCCACTGAATATAACTAAATGTATTTCTTGAATATATATCATGAGAGTATTGACATTTGATAAGAAACCTTCAAAATGAAGAGAATATGCTAACACCAATGTCCACGATGATAATGAGAATTTTTCAAGAATGCTAAGAATACTATGTGTAAAAAAATAAGCGAAATGAAATGTAAATTTGATCCAAAATAAAATTATTATAAAAACTATAAATATACGGACCCCAAGTCACACTCCTTCCCATCACCCGTTAAACGTACCAACGGAAAGAAAAGTGGGAACAAATTGATGTAATGATAGTATTAACAACTTTGACTACCTGTAACGTAGTGGTAAGTCATGATAGGGTTTCCCATATTGTCACAAAATTACCCATTTTATCTTACATTAGTTTATTTGTAAACGTTTTTTATTTTAATCGTCTAAAACTCGGGATATTTGATTTATTCGCGAAAATGGTATTTAGGCTTCAACCTGCAAGGATGATAATTAATAAAAAAAACTTCTTAACAATATATATCTATCTAGATCAAGAAATAATAAAAAAGGTAGTTTTGAAATACAATTCAATATTGTCTAGGAGCGAATTGTAGAGTGAGTGTGTATACTCGTCAGCGGAAAAGAAGCGGCGTTCTCGGAATATAATCAAGAGGTATTGCAGGTATAACTGCTCATTTTATTCCCTCTCTTTCTATTTTGTACTTTGGTGTCTATGTGCGATAGTGCTTTTAGACTTAAGAGTGTTTGTGTGCGTCAAGTTAAGATGCAACCCGCTTCGCTAAATAGCCTCGAAATCTCCAAGTAGGCGACGTCGTTAAATAAAAATATCAGTAGAATATTTATGTAACGTGAACCACTAGAATGTTCTGTTCCTTTACTTCTCGGTCGATCCAACAGCCAGAGCTCTACATAACGTGGTTACGTCACCGATAGTTGGTACGTAACCTACTCACCCACTACTAGAATGAAAGTATTTGTACCTCTTGCCCGAAGAAAAGGACTCGTGTTCCAAACGGTCATGTAACTAACACATACAAACCGAATGCGATCCCATTACGTATGTAAATTCACAGAGTTACAACATTCTTTCGAAACTTCAATATATTGGGCAACACATTTGGAACCTTCCCCTGTGGTTAAGCGGTTGGAGGGGGTCGGCTACAGCTCTAGAGGACTCTGGTTCGAATTCAGATGATGTTGAAGAATAGATTTACTATGTGTATGTTAATATTTTAATAATAAGAGATCTTTAGAAAACATAACTTTATTTTGGGTGGGAACAAAATTGATAACGTTTTATTAGATCAATAATATTTATTGTTTGACACCTTCGTTAATTTGGTGATACTACTGTCTAATTAAGATTAGTCCCAGGTTCAATTCCAGGTATGAATGAAAAATGTATTATTGACAAAGTTCAATTCAGTGGCGGCATGTTCTAAACGCATCACCTTAGAAGTATACTGGACGTGGAGATTAGGGGTTGAACCCCGGTTGGGTGTACCCAAATGTTTATTTAAAAAGATCAACTCTACCTCAATATAAATGCTGGTGAACTTCATCTAAATTTAACCTGCCTTATACCTAGCATATTAGCATAACTATTACACATGTGTACAGCCCAAACATATAATAAGACGTGATAAAAATATTTTTTGTGAAATTAGAACTTCCCCTTTTACAGTGATAATTTAACAGCAGGGGTACTGGGTGAAGTGTCTGATCTAGAATAAAGTTATTTTATCTGTGTGTTGAGATAAATTATTCAGTGTTGAAAGTGCACTTTAAATAACACAGAATAAATAAATAGTATTATTTTATAGGTATTGGGACTATTTAACAAAAGTGGCAGCTGACTTGACGTATGAATACGTGAGACAATTTTTATTAACTTTTATATCTGTTAAGATACCGCAATTTCTATATACGAGCTCGTGCTAATAAAACATTTTAATTATTTAGAAGTCAAGACTGGTTGTGTTGTAGTCAAGTAGTTTCTCCTATGTTAAATAAGCTTGTAATTTGTAAAATGATATTATTTGTCTGTTGATAATGAGCACATTAGATAGCTCCACTTAAAACCCCAACCCATAAAAAAAATCCCTATCGTCTGATTGGTGTGGTAGTCAAACTAAACCTTTTACACCCCTAAAAATAATTACGGAGCCCCAAAAATTTCAAAGTAGGTTTTATCACTCAATTTTTAGAGCATTGGAATTTAAAGCGTTAAGATATTTTTATTTATTTTATTTTTTATGCCTTTATTAATTAATCTAATTTTAATACATAAATAGATAATTATTTTATTAACAAAACATAGGTTTTATTTTTTCAATTTTTTTTTTTGTGAGAATAGGAACATTGTTTCACATTTACGCAAATATCTTTAATATCTGCATTCAAAATGTATTAATTTTTTGTTGTTGTTGAAGTGTATTTCAAAAATTCAGCCACAAAAATGTTATTAAATCTCGAGGAACATTTGAAGGGGAACACTTTTGACTTAACGCTGGTCTAGAGCCAGGTAGGGTGTGTTCACAATAAGAAATTTTATAAAATACAAACATAACAGGGTGTACTGTAACATGTGGAACATATTTCAGCGGTAGACAGGAGACACACAAACAATGGGAAAAAATCATATAAACATGTGACGGTCCCATTTGACTTTGTTTCCGAGCTATATTAATATATATACACACACACACACACACACACATTCTTCCTATAATGTTAAGCAGCTCACATTATTGTAGTGCAAACATTAATATAGCTCGGATATATATATATATATATATATATATATATATATATATATAGAGAGAGAGAGAGAGAGAGAGAGAAAGAAAGAAAGAAAGCACAACGTTTTACTACCCGTTTGTGTTATACGCGTATGTACTAATTACACTAATGGGTTAGGGATTAGGAAGGCTTAATTTAGTGGAAGTGCACCAGCCTTTGCGTGGAGGGAGATTGGAAAAACTTGTAGGAAAACTACCCTCATTGCATCAGACCGGGATTGAAACCCAATCCACCCGCCTTCAGCAGTCTAGTCCAGCACGAGTTTAGTGCGTTATACCCCGCGGCCAACGAAGTGGGGGAATAATATATTTAAGGAACATGAAATTTAGATGCAGCTATGATAGTAATTATCAAATATGATATCTTTGCTCTCTAATCCTTCATTATAATTCGTGCTCAAAATGACCACCTTCAGCCTGAAAGCAAGATTGCAGAATGGGGCAGAATATTCAAATTACATTAAATTTCAACGCTTGCTTGATTTTAACTCCGTGTCTTACTACACGTGCGTCCTATACGCATATATGCCAATTACACTAACGTGTTAGGGATGGGGATGATTGAATGTAGAGGAATTGTACCCACATTTGTTTGGGGGGAGAGTGTAAAACATTAGGCCTAAGGATAGACCCTCCCCCCCTCCCCACCACCCCAAAGCATCTGAATTTGAGCCCTGATATCCCCATCATCGGCAGTTCATTATTTATATAGAGTGACGCCTTAGACCATGCGACCGCAGAAACGGGTCACTTTATTTTTATCACGGCATCTTACTCGAGTTATATGCCTGATTAAGGCTGAATTTGGTGGAATTGTACGAACATTTACGTGGAGGGAGAGTGGAAAACCATTTTGGAGGAGGGGGGGGGGAAATACCTCATTACACCCGAGAGAGATTTGAACCCTGATCTTCCTGTCGTCGGTGGTCTAGTCTATTCTTAGAGTGACACCTTAGACCATGCGGCCACCAGAAGTGGGCATGTCACTTAGTCTGATTCGGTATAGACTCCACTAGTAATTAGAAGCTCACGATCATGACCTTGACATATACGTAATCATGAACATGCACAAGTGGTTTTTTTTACTAAAAAGATGTAATTGTGTCGAAGCGGTGTTGTGTTTAGATTATTATTGACGTTTCCACATCACCTTCAAAAACCCGACACGAGCCTTTAATGAGTATTGTAGTCAATCCAAATATGTTACAAAAGCTCAAATACCAACTTATAAAATAAATGTCTAACTACACGTTTTATGTGAAATAACTCATGTCTTCTCGAATTATTATAGGGTGTACTAAACTACTTATTGTTTCGTGGATATGCAAACCTATCATATAAAAGCAATCCAAGTTGGAAATGGATAAATGTTGTTTATGAGATAGACCTTGAGTACGAGAAAACGATATAAAGTCACATGAGTTTTCCAGGTGGGGGTATAGGGGAGGCGAAAAAAGGTCAGTATTTTTTGCAGTTATTATATAAAAATATTTAATAAATTAAATATTAATTCAGTACAAACATATAGTCTAATTTTCTTCACACGGTGATATTAACAGTTGATGAATATCTGTCAAAGGTGTCCTGGAATTTGATAACTTTTTCTCTTCATTTAAAAAGTGTGTCATCTAATGCCGAGCTAGTATCATGACAGATATTCAACAACTGTTGTTGATTATCACATAACCCCCAAGACTCCTCCAGTTTATAAGCTTATATTCTTCTTCCTGGCCTAAAAGTGTTTAAAACTATAAATGAGTTAACGATTTTGGTCAACAAAATTATTTCAACATTGTATAAATATATCTGTTTTATAAAACATTTACCTTTTTAACATTCCTAAGGACGTCCGTAGAGATTTACTCCCCAGCCTTGGTAACCCTGCTTAACTCCCCCAAACACATTTTGAAACAAAAAACTTGTTTATTATTTGTGTTGTTTGTTCTTCTTTTGTCCTGGATTGTTTTGCTGAAAGTTTTGTTTGTTACATTTCAATATATTTTCACAAACTACAAGCTTACATTGGGTGAGGATGGATGGTTGGATGGACGGAAGTAAAGTGGGGCGTAATATGGAATTATTTAGCACCGTGTCTTACTACCCGTTCAGGTTATACGCTTAAGTATTATTTACGCTAAAGGGTTAGAAATAGGGAGTTTAGGTGAGGTGAACCCACATTTGCTTAGAGAAGAAGAGTGGAAAACCACCCTCAGTTCACCCGAGCGAGATTCGAACCTCAACCTCCCCATCCTGGGCAGTCTGGTTCAACATGAGGCTAGCGTGTTAGCCACCAAGGCGGGTGTAATATTTATTGATATCACTGTCACTTATGGTTTTAATCGTTTAATATTTTAATACAAATCCTTCAGCATAAAGTTACTTGTGCTCTTCATTTGTTCTTGTAAAAACATTAAGTCATCTTGTGCCACTTTGTTTTATTGTGTACTGAGGGTTTAAGGTGGACAAGGCTGTGGCCAGGCAATAATTTCAGGGGGNTGAAGCTTTGTGAAGTGTTTTTTTAATGGTAAAATAAACCCCAAAATGCCGAAGGCTAAGAAAATTTCTAAATATTTAACACCTCTAAAAGTTCTCTGAAGTGCTTTTCATGGTAACACAGCCCCTTAATTAGTATTTTTATCTTAATTTTAATATATGGTTTGAACCATAAATAAAGCCATATATATTTTGTTCATAAAATTTCACGGGGAGTTTGAACCCCCAAACCCCCTCCTGGCTACGGCCTTGAAGGTGGGTGAAGGGGGGAGTTTTCACTGTAGGACACATGCACATAAGCACCACTTTTAAAAGTCTGTTTTATGGCTACAATAATAGTTTGTTATTAATCTATCTCACATTATTTACTCTGATAGGTATTTTTCCCTAATTTTGATACGCGTATATGATATGCTTACATTGTTGTGAGCCAATTTAATGGTAGGCCCCTTTATTTTTAAAGATAGATATTATTGTTAGAAAAAGTACCATGGCTAGGGATTAAATTAGGGGCCCTTAACTCAATAAGCAGTAGAGCTAGCGACAGAAATTGATGAAAAACCAAAATTTTAAACAAAGTCTGGAAATGATTCAGGTTGCTACTTTTATCTGAGCTAAGTTATTTACCTTGACAACATCATGAAATAATCGGTGTATTTTAATTTTCTAACAAACATTAAAAACAACATAATAAACCATTTGTAGCCACGGGAAGGGGGAGGGGGGTATTAAATGTATACTAGGCTCGCCATAGATAAATATGAAAATATATATAGGCCAACTAAGTTTGATAAAAGGTTTATATACAAAGGTTGTCAACAGTTAAAAAATTAACAGATGAATACACGGTTCTATGGTTAAACACCTCTTGAAAGTATACTTATATGTTTTATGATGATCTCACTATATTTAAATTAGTTAAAACGGATTCATGTATTTTATACATCGATTTTTGTGCTCTACTGACATGACTCTTTGTTTGCAACAGGTGTCAGCTATAACAGCTGTACATTCGTAACTGATGGCCACGTGGAATAAGGTGTCAGACACACGTTCAATTGTACTGCCATTTGGAAGAAGAGGGAGGAATTCTAGATTATGATTTCGACCGGATGCACAGGGGGTGGTTTTTCACTGTGAGATAATCGCCTTGGTTCTCTCATTCACTCTACGTGCGAGTGTGGGTGCACTTTATCCAAAACTATACACAACAAAGCCGACCTCTTATATTAAGATTTAATCCTGTTAATAAAATTGGTCTTAAAGCGTGACAACTACTTTTATAAAAACCTCATAGTACTGTTTTACTTATGAAAACGACAGTTTTGAAGCGTCAAAAACATTAAAACAATCCTCAATAAAAGAATTTTCTGTTGTGTGAAAAATAGTTTCTACAATAAAAAAAAGATTGCAACATAAAAATAACAGTAATGTTAAGAAAAAAGAATATTGAGCACATTGGTGACGCAGCATCGGGTTTACAAACTAAAACCATCCTATTATTATTATTACCGCGAGTTACTATCCGTTTGGGTTATACGCTTTAAGTACTAACCACGCTAATGGATTAGGAATTGGGACGGTTGAATTAGTGGAAGAGAACCCGCATTTGGGTGGGGCGAGAGTGGAAAACCATTTAGGAAAAACCTCCCCCAGTTCACCCGACCGAGATTCTAACCTCTATCTACCCGTCCTCAGCAGTCGAGCTCAACATGACTTGCGCGTTAGCTGACTACACCACCGAGGCGGGTCCGGGACATCTAGATCTGTATCCAGGAGGTTCTAACCACCAGGAGAGCAAAGCAATATTACCTTTTAGTTGTTTTTTTATCCGTCTTTCTTTTTTTTTAAATGCATTGCGTGCTTATTTCTGGCAATGTTTTTCTTTGCTTCAAACAAATAGAAGAAAAATATATCATTTTATTTTTTTCCAACTTAATTTAAAAACAAATCTAATCAGAAATTTAAAATTCCAGTTTCTGCACATGTTTGTGCACAGAGCCTACTTATTTTAAAATTTCAAATCTCTAATTGAGGTAGATATCGCACAATGTTCATAGCACACAAACAAAACTCTTCATATTATTGATATATATCTATATATACAATTTTATGAATACTTCTACTTGCATAACATATGGCATTTAAACCACCTTTAAACGTCAAAGTAAGCATAGTAAGTTTCATGATAACTATAGTGACAATTTGTCAATGTTGGCTACATTTCCTTCCGTAAGGGTATTTTTATGTCAAACCTACTATAAGGTATACTAGCCGATAACCGACGACTGCCCATATTACACCGTTTAGCTGGTAGAACCCACCTCTTCGGTTGGTTTTCACCACTTTATCTTTTCTCGTTTTTTTTATGTATATCGAAAACCATTCATCATTCCACAAAACAAAAAAACAACTAGTGTTTATTTTCTTCCTTTTTTTTCTTCTTTTTTTTTTACAATTCTATCTACTTGTTCAGTTCTCGTATAGTCGAGTGTTTCCTCTTCGGCTTTGTTCGGTGGTACTCGGCTCCCATCGATTGAAGACACCCAAGTAAAGATATGGTTTGTTTGAGAGAGAGAGAGAGAGAGAGTAGACAAGAATGGGTGGATTAAGAGGAGGAGGGGAGGTGAGTGAAGGATTTGTCCGCAGCTGAAGGTCACGCAAAGACAGACACCAAATAAAGTGGTTTGAGTAAGGAGGGAGGGAGGGAGGGAGTCTCTAGTGTAGTGCATTTCATTCCATTCCACTGGTCTCTTGCCGAGGGTGGTCGGACGTTTAGGCAGGTTGTCTTCTTCTTGAGTGGAAAATTTGGAGGAGGGGGAGGAAGAAGACCGCTTCAACAATGAAACAGAACAAAAAGAAGTGAGATATTTCAGGGGTGTCAGTAATTGGTTATCAAAAGTGAATGACTATCCAGATATAAAAAATATATTATTTTTGGGATCAAATAAGTAAAATATTATTTCATTAGATAAGTTTAGTTTTTTTTCTTTTACACATACAATCACATTTTTTTAAATATCTCTATTGGATTTTGACAGGGCATTTTCTCTTCATTAAAAAAAAGTGTAAAGTCAAATGCCGCAATGCTCATGGTCATGACCATTATCCGGATTTTGATGACATGTCAGTTTATATATATATATATATATATATATATATATATATATATATTTTTGTCCTTCACATATTCCCTTTGTATTATTATTAGCACCGCATCTTACTACCCATTCGGGTTATACACACTTAGGCTAATGTGTAATGGTAGGGTGATTGTGAGATTAAATGGAGGACCTACAGTTTAACGTGGAATCCGAACCACGGTGGAGGCATGGCATTTCCCACATTCATTTTCCCTTTGTAGAAATGTATATTGTACAGGTAATTTTTCTAATAGAGATGTACGTTTAGTAGTAATTTTTAGGCTAATCACACAGTTGTCGGAATGAGAAGATATTTCAGGCAATAAACTTTATATCCTCTTTGCTTGTACGGTTGTAAAATACACATTCCTATTGGGACTGCATCCAAGATGGAAAGGGTTTCGTTAGGGGGGGGGGGGAGCTATCTGTTAATTAAATCAGTTATTTATAAATTAATATTATATTTAGCAGAATGAAAGTTTGGTTGAAAGACTTCTCATTGCACTTCACACTTGTAAAGTGCGTATTGGTTTTAGTCATGTGCATTTACTATCACTTTTTGTTCATATTATTTGATAATTTTTGAAAATTTGAAGTCATTTTTCTAATTTTTGAAGGTCCTTCTTAGGTAATTTCTAATCATACTTGGGTCATCAGAATCCGAGCACTGCTTATGTCTAATATTAAAAAACGAGAGTGATTAATACATGTGTAGAGAATTCAACTAAGTTAATTTACCTACTGGGAAAAAAAATATTTTGGCCAAAAACTATATTCTCTCATAAAAACTGCAAAAATATTGGCCTTAATTCTTGTTCCCATCCACCCTCTAACATAACTATTGCAAGACCCAATATTTTGGGTTTCGGGCCACATAAAACGTAAAATTTCATCAAAATCACAAACATTTCTCAAAATAATAAAGTAAAATATATGTGTGCCTGTCTATGTAGGAGAATGGTCGACCACAAGTTGATGGGACCACGGGTCGAGTCCGGGTCGATTCTTATGAAGAGGATTTTCGACACGTCTTTTTATCCAGTCAATAAGTACCCTTCATTTATGTGTCAACCATGAACCACGTAACGCTGTTGAGAGGGTACTAGTGGAGAGATATCATGTCTACATGATGTTACATGGTTGGAAGGGTAATCACACTACAGTATTACGTACCACAGATCTTATACTAAATTCTAATGTTTAAAAAATATTATGTTTCATAGGACTAAATATACAAATAATAAAATATTGATATAAACTTCATTTAAAGCATTTAAAATGGATTCTGAGTAGTAATAAATCTAAATCCTTCTTTTAGCACCAACAAAGCTTCCCTATTAAATAATGGCGCTCATTCTTGATGTGAAAAGTTAAGTATCACATGTTGGAAGGGGAAGGGGTCAGGCTAAATAACTACTTGATAGTGCATGGGAAGATGGGGTGGAACAGGGTTAAAAATAAAAGGCAAGAAAAAAGCGTCACGAGGCTTATGGTCAGACCTGTGGTGACTATTTTTTTTTTAAAGAAAATAAAAGGACAAATCAGAAATTGTTTCATAATTTTAAAAAAACAGGTTGCGTTTATTTATTTCGCTAAAACTAAAAAGATTTATAACATTTATTTTACCATTTACAATAATTCCTGGCATCAGCCTTTGTAGAATGTAATACATGCATAGCCAAAATCTAAAAAGGAAACATTATCACTTTTAACCAACAAAAGTATGTCAACTAGCTCAATCGCTGTTATTGAAAGGGATAACAGAGTGAATTAAATATTTTACAAACAATTATATTATTTTTAAAAACGCCAACATCACTGAAATAAAACTAGAAAGTGTTCCTAATGTGATAGCTTGTGGCAGGACTTATGTCTACAGTAGCCCTATGGCTTCTTTGGTGCTGACTGACAGCTCACAGCTGACAACTGACAGTCAAGATTTAGGCATATACCTAAATTCTGACCGTCAGAAATGACAGCTGCTAAACACATGTTTTTGAAGATCATATGGTTCGGCATAATTTGGTGTGGTAACTTTTCAAAGCTTTTAGCTGTCAGCCAGCACCAAAGAAGCCATGGGGCTACTGTATGCTACCATACTTATGCAAGCCACTCGGCAAGGAGATATCAGCGAACTTCTGAAAAGACGAGCTTATCGTAAGAGACCTTTCTTGGAACTGATGAGGCAATAGTGGTGTCAAAAGCCACAGTAAGCAGTGTTGCCAGTGTTGTCAAAAAATTGGAAATATTATGTTGAATAGAGAGTAGCTACAGTAGCCTCGTGGCTTCTTTGGTGCTGACTGACGGCTTTGAAAATTTACCAGACCAAATTATACATCCCTACGCAGAACCAGATGATCTGCAAAAACATGTGTTTAGCAGCTGTCACAATTTAGGTAATTGCCAAGATGTTGACTGTCAGAAGTCAGCTGTGAGCTGTCAGTCAGCACTAAAGAAGCCACGGGGCTACTGTAGGGGCGGTGAAATGACAGTTTCATGTTTCTATGGGTGGAGGTGGTAAGCTTACTGCATAACAATATTTAATTTACTATTTCAATTCACAAAATAAAGGACAAAATGGCCACTTTAGAGAAGATGAAAAATCTTATGGACAAAGCAGTGAAATAAAGGACTGTCCTCTTAAATAACGGACGTGTGGTCACCGTACTTATGGATAACTCAGTATCCTAAACGGTAACTTGCATGACTCAACTATGGTGTAGTGTAGCTTATAATATAGGGTCATAGTCTTAGTCAGTAAAGCTTGAATCCCACGTTCATCGAAAATAGAAAGCAGAATATGCTTGAGTAGCGCAGCAATTCACTCGCTGTATGTTGACCCATGATGCATTGCAACGCAAACTTAAAACTTAAAAAGCGTTGATTATCAACATATTTTCTTTTCTTTTAATAATTTATTTTAGATCATTCTCCCAATGGATGTTTACAAATTATAATGTTGTGTCGTGGCACAGTCCAATACATCGACACACACGCTCGGGTTATTTCAAATCTCCTCACAAAAACCAACGAAGTTGTCTGCTAGCTTCTCTCTGTAGAACGCATGCGTTATCAAATGCGAATGTGGACTGATTTGAGATGGTTGGTTCTGAGATTTGATTGGTTCTCCTGTGTCGAGCATCTCAGGCAGAGCGGACAAAGTAGAGATGAGTTGGAACTTAATCAGAACAGCTCGTGGCGATTAAGTGGAAACCTTGTGATTGGCTTAGAGCTCGTCACGTGACCACGTTTCTGTTCTGCGCTAGTTTTTCGGCGAACGTGTAAATCCACAGTAAGCCTGATACTTATCTGAATAAAAAAAAATGTAGGCATATAATGTAGTCGGATTGTCATATGAACAACCTCGTGAGATAAATAACAAAAGAAAATTGTAGTCAGTACTAAAGACGCCGAATTTTTTAATGGTATTAACCTCACACTGCTATATTTCTTATCAAAATGGTTAACTATTATTATTTTGTTAACCGCGTCTTAGTACCCTTTCAGGCTATAGGCATAGATTAATTAGACGATTGTGTTTGGTGTGAAGAAGTTAGAATATTAGAGTTAATATTTATTTGTCTGGCGAGAGAGTGGGGAACCATTAAGAATTAAGGAAAAACTATCCTCACTACACCCAACCGGGATTCAAACCCTTTTCTCACGATCACCGTTAATCCAATCAACTAAAATAGTAAATGACACATTCAATTAAGTGACTTATTATTATTATTACTATCATCACCATAAATATTATTAACATTTTATATAATATAGCCCTATCAAAAGTTGTATTTATTTGTATGAGGGTGGATAGAACCAATTACTTCGAGTGTCACTAAAAATAATCTGATTTTAGCTTTTAATATATTTTATAATATTTATTCAAGGTTTTCAATGCCACTTCAGTGGTCGCGTGGTCAAACGCGACTGCAGTTTAAGGTGGAGATGTATGGAACGCGAGGTAAACAATATGTTTGCAGAATGTTTATAGTAAAAAAAATTTGTTGCCCAAAACATATAAAATATTCATCCAATCGAAACATTGAGCTTAATTTACTTAACATGTTGATCTCAACGTTTCTTTAATATGTGCCAAGGGGGTCTTAAAATTTAATCACAATTTTTTAACTTGATTTAAAAAGTTAGTTGTCTAATGGCGCTATGCTCATGGTATTACCATGCGAAGAAAATTAAGCTCTATGTTTATACTTGAGCAATATTTTATTTATTTTAACCAACAATTTTTTTGTTGCTATAAAAACTGCCAAAACAATGCCCCTAACTCACATTACTTACACCCCCAACCTTAAGGCGATTGGCACTTTTCATTTAGCGTGGAAATGCAGAGCCAAGGGAGCAAAAGTTTATATTCAATAATTTTTATTGTTTTGCAATTTTCTTTTTGGAAATGGTATGATCAAAAATAGAACTGCTGAGGACGGGGAGATCGAGGTTCGAATCTCGGTCGGGTGAACTGGGGGTGGTTTTTCCTAAATGGTTTTCCACGCAAATGTGGGTTCACATCCTCTAATTAAACCTTCCCAATTCCTAATCCATTAGCGTAATTAGGACTTAAAGCGCATAACCCGAACGGGTAGCAAGACGCGCTGCTAAATATTATATTATATATTATAAAAACAGAAAAATGTTGATTAAGTTATACTTTTTATATTCACAACTCCTCTATAGTTTTAACAGTGGTAAAATATCGATAAAGATATTTTTCTATAGAAAACTGCCGGCTTCATAACAAAAATAAGAAAATGTAACACCTAATAAACATCGCCACTTTATCTTTGAAGGGGTGTTGAAAATATTAAAAATAACAATTTCACTCATTTTCAAGAAAACTAATATTTCCAAACGTATGCTTTTTTCGCAAGACCTGTCCGGTAGCTAGCGCTATCTACAGTTTCCGTGCTCCATCGGTTCTTGTTGGCGCGGAAGGATACTTTGGTTGGTTGTGAAGCCACGTCACGCCTTCCACCTTTCCGCCCACCATCCCACAAAATAGATTGTAGACCTGCACTCGACAGGGCCAAGGGCCTTAACTAATTAAGCTGCCTACCCTACATGTGATGATGAGGCAGGTCCAGATGTAATAATATAATATTACATGTTAAATCGCTAGGTTAGTCTAACAGAGATTTACTATCGGCAAAAACATAGTGCGTTTATAACGTTATTGGGGGAAAGTGTCCGACAGTATAGGAACAAACGGGAAGAGAAAAATACAGATAACAATACATTTTATTTTGTGAGCCTCTTATTAAATCTCATCATTCGATTAACAAGTATCTATTATATGCGTGTTTAACGTGTATGGTAATAGAAAATAGTTTTTTATTCATTCCAGTAAAGACTAGATCCATGAACAGTTAAAGGTATTGTCAATATTTTATACCAAAGCACAACATCTGATTGGTGATATCACAGATACCAAGACAGTACCCTTAATTTATTTACAATGGATATGGTAGGTTTTAAAGTTATAACATTGAAACAAAAACCATATATTATAAAATAGTTCTAATATTAGTAATCTTACACTGCCATAAATTTATTTTTTCTCTTTAATTAGTTTTTTTTTGTAAATGTATTTTTTTTAAATCGTCCATAACTCAGATTATTTAGTTTATAAGTGAAAATGGCCAGTAGAACTCTTCCTGCCAGGATATAGATTAAAAATGACCGTGGCAGCATAATGTATGTATATATATAGTTGGAAATAAGAAAGTGTTAATTTTGAAATCCAAATCAATACTGTCCATGCTCAAATAATAGAGTTTTAAAAGTTGTATTTGAAGTAGACTTATTTAAGTGCACTTTATGAAACGACTGATTATATTAGCACATGAGAGTTTTTATGATCGTGAGCAAATGGGCCAACAAATTACGCCAGGAATGGTAATTTGACATATCTTCAAAGGTTCTTTTACATGCCAAAATCCACACATGGGACCGACAGCTTTTCTTTACCTCCATGGAAAAATTCGTCGACACTGGTTGGGTTTGAACCCACGAACATCGGGTCATTGAGGCGAGCACTTTACCCCCCAAGACCACCGTGGTCAACGCAAATAGTAGAGTGAGTGTGTATACTCGTCAGAAGGAGAGGGGAAGTTTTATCAGCATATAGTTATGAAGCCTCACAAGGGGAGTTACTAATTTCATTCCACCTCTTTAAATTTTACACATTGTCTTGCAATTGTGACTAGGACCTAAGTGTGTCAAGTTAAGATGCGAAACGCTTTACGAAATTATTTCAAAATCTACAATAATTAGGCAACGCCATTAAGTTGATGCATGCGGTTCGTTCCCCCGCGCATGTGAAAGTGTCGAGCGCGTAAAATAAACATTTATTTCTTAAAGAGTACTTATCACTTGTTTCGTTGGACATCCCTTCCTTGGGAGCTGAAGAATTTAAATACAAGACGGCAAAGCTAGCTCTGCCATGGACTCCAAGGCACACATACATACATACACACCCACAGAGTCTAGCTCGCACTCAACTGTGGGCATATAGAGAGGTGTGTGTGTGTGTGTGTGTGTGTGTGTGTGTGTGTGTGTGTGTGTGTGTGTGTGTGTGTGTGTGTGTGTACAGGCCACAAAGAGCAGAATAAAACACACGCAGCTCGTTCATAAAATCGACCGCTCGTTTCATGGGCCCTCCTGGACACAAAGAAGAAGGTAAAACTGGAGGAAAGAGAAATACGAGAGAGAAACTTGAAGATTGAAGCCGCCGATCAACCGTTCATACAAAGGAGCAGAAGGAGGAATATGGAGGAGGGAGGAGAAGAGGCAGATAAACTAAACTACCATAGTTAAAAAAAAAAAGATGGAAAAATACATACACTGGTGGATAGAAGTAGAGTAAAAGAAAGGGAGGGGGGGGGGGAAGTAAAATTGTCTTTTTAAGTAGTTGCTCGCACCGATTCTAGTCCTCTACCTGGACGTGAGTTTATAAAGCAACTCTATTCTAGTTGTTTTTTTCTCTACCTTCTTAAACATCTTTTGAACTTTTCACCGTGGCTACTACCATTTCATCGATAATTCTTTTAACGACTAAGTTTGTATTTCTAACAAGATTTCATATATATATATATACTCGTAGGAATCTAATTGTGACTCTTTGACGGTACTACCATTTAGTGCATTTTTCTAACGTCTCTACTTGTTCGTATTGAAACTTTTTTTTTAATTGAAAGGACATTTTATTACACCTTTGACCAAACTACCTGTGACGTAGCGATAAGCCAAGACATTTCTCAAGTCAATGTATTTCCATTCTATTCTGCGAGTTTTAAAGATATAACATTGAAACAAAAAACATAAATTTTTAAATAATTTATTTAAATAGTCTTAAATGGTGACAAAAATATATATTTTTATCTTAAAATAGTTTATTACTTGCGAATATTAAAAAAATTTACAGCATAGACTATTTGGTCTATTCATGAAAGATAGCCAGTAGGAATTTTCCCGCCAGGATGTAGATTAAAAAAAGTTCATGGCTGCATATGTCTATCTAAAATAGGAAACAAGAAAAAAAAGGCAATGTTGAAAGCAAATCAATATTGTTCAGGCGCTAATAGTATAATGAGCGTGTATACTCGTCAGAGAAAGAGGGAAAGGCTATCAACAAATAGATAAAAGCTCTTTCAGGGTGAACTGTTAATTCTAACCCCATTCTTTATAGTTTAAAGTTTGATGTCTAAAAGGGTGATAATGCTTTGGGTGCTTGGCGGGCGTCAAGTTTATATGTAACCCACTTAACAGAATAACTTCGAACTCAACAAGTAGGGAAGGTCGTTAAATAAGTCTTGAGTCAAGTTATTAGAACACTGAAGGAGGAAAATGGCTTTTAGAGGTTGTGTTATCTTTAAGTCACCCTCTTCAATCGAAATTAATCTTACAATGTCGTTATCTGTGGACATCTTGCTACAATTTTGGGCTAGCCGCATATTCACATTATTGATGTAAATGAGGAAGGTATAATTTAAAAGAATGTAACCTCATTTGTGTTGAGAGAAAGAGGGCAACCATTTATAATAATATCCACCGGTCATTCGATTTATGAGAAGATGTAGTGATAAATTTTAAGGTCTAAAACTCCTTTACAATCCTGTAATCAGAACCCAGGCTATCGTAAGAGACAGGTATTTTAACCGCTCGCCTGATTCCTTCGAAAACGTCCGCAGAATGCCGACATCTCGAGCAGCCGGTGACGTAGCGAAAGGAACATCTGATATGGAGTGAAGAAGATATTGTAGGTGGATGTTTTTTTTTACGCCACCAGCGGGGGTGAGTGGAAGAAAGAGAGGGGAGGTTTTTGCGTGGTGGGTTTGGTAGACGAGGTGGGAGGGGGTGTGTGAGGGAGAGTTTATTTGTAATGAAACTCCAGCGGAGCTAAATGGCGTGGCAGTGGCCGGAAGACTGCTCCCTTTGAGAGAGAAAGAGAGAGAGAAGAGAGAATCACATGTCTAGAACTGAGTTTGTCCGCAGCCCGGCTAGATCTGCAGTACTGTCTGTGCCCCAGGATGATATAAATTCGTGTCGGGGATCACCAATGGATTAACCCTTTTTTTAGGAGGACGCACACAAAATAAATGTGGAATAGCCAACCTTTACGAAACAATGCTATATAAGTTGTCAATGTTGGCACTATATCTCAGATGTTAACAGATATCTAGACCAAATGATTGGGCGTGTGACTAGAAATTGAGGAATTTGTCTAAATATGACGTCATGGCAGGTCAAGATAGGATTTCTCGCGTTAGTGAACTAACGTTTCATTTTAGCGAGTTTTAATGATATAACTTTGAAACAAAAACCATTAGTTCTTAAATAATTCTAAATATTGTCCTACGGTGTCACAACATTATATTACTTTTATCTTGATTATTTTAGAAGTATTTTTTATAAATTATTTACAAATTTGACTATTTGGTTTGGTCAAAAATATTGCCTATAGAGGTCTTCATAGGATGTAGATTAAAAACGTCCTTAGTAGAATATGTATATTACAGGCTGTCCCAAAAGTATGGAATCATACAAAAAAAAAAGGAAATTTTATACATGTTCGATATTACCCTCGTTTTTATGAACACACCGATGCAGCCAATGCTAACATTCGATTGAAACTCGGTTAATGATGGTAGGATCAATTTCATGGCAAGCGTGCATGATTATTTTTGCAAGGTGCTGCATATCAGAAATATTAACAGCATAAACCGTGACTTGTGTCTTCAAATATGAAAGTCCAGTGTTGTCAGGTTTGCACTTCACGGGGGGCCACTCAACACTCCCTCGGTGAGTTGTCCGGTGTCCTGGAAACTGGTGATCAAGGTATTCTCACACAACAGTGGAATAATAAGCCGTTGAGCCCTCTTATTGAAACCAGACTTGATATTCTTCTTTTGGGTTCAGAAGGCCGGGCAGTGCTTCAAAAATACTTCATGTTTAGGTAACTGTAACATATGATGGTGTCTCCGAAGAAGAACGGACCAACAATCTTATTCTTACATACTCCACAACAGACCATCAACCGGCTGGCAACTTGCTCCTTGCTTGGCTGCAACCAGTGTGGGTTTTCAGGAGACCAGTAGAGGGCGTTATTACGATTAACTTTGCCTGAGAAATAGAAGTTTGCCTCGTTGGAAAAACAATACTTGAGATGGGAATGTCTCATCTGCCTCACGCATATGTAATGCCCACTAACAGAATCCCATGTGCCTCTCAGGGTCGTCCTCATTTAACTTCTGCAATAGCTGCAGTTTGTAGGGATGCCAATTATGCAACTTCAGGATGCGGTGAATACTACTCTTGGACCAGCCTGGTTGCATGGCCATGCGGTGAGTCGACTTCTTAGGGCTCTTAGCATACGACGCTAAAACTGCAGCGCTGCTCTGTTAATCCTTGGCATTCCTTGGCCCACCATTTCGAGTTTGTCATCCACGCTTCCTGTCTCTTGGAACTTGTTCACAAGTTTCACACAGCCTTGGGTGATTGGTTGCCTGTCAGGATGTAAACGGTTGAGCTCCTCAGCCACTTTTCGTTGGCTTTAGCCACCAACCAGCAGAATGACCTTGATGTGATCTTCCTTAGTCAGAGCCATATTCATCTACCTGCAAAGAGAATAAAGTTAAAATGAAGGAATTCCCTATCATTCCAGACTTTTAGGACACTTTATAGAATAGGAAACAAGAAAAATTTAATTTTAAAAATCAGGTCAATGTTTTCAAGGAGCAGTGAGTGAGTGTGTAAGCTCGTTAGAGAAAGAGGGAAAGTGTTATCAGTCGATAAACAAGAGGCCTTTCAGGGTGATCTGCTCATTTTCTTCTCTCTTTCTCATTTTATTTCAAGCATTTATATCCAAATATGATAGTATCAATCGTTATCAGGCCCGATGTCCTAAAATACAATGGTATGTTTCATTTTCCTATACACCCTGTTTGCCCTCCTGCTCATTATAACCGGTTTTTGTCGTATCAATATAAGAATAAGAGCAAGAAAAACTTGGAAAGCTCTTATCTCAAGGTAAAGAGGAAAGCCCGCTATTTACAATCGCCCTACATCGCACATACCAGGCTGACTTACACAGCGCTACAGTAGCCCCACTGCTTCTTTGGTGCTGACTGACAGCTTACAGCTGACTTCTGAAAGTCAATATTTAGGTATATACATAAATTTTGACCATCAGAAGTGACAGCTGCTAAACACATGTTTTTGCATATTATCTGGTTCGGCGTAGGGATACATAATTTGGTGTGGTAACTTTTCAAAGCTCTCAGTCAGCAGCAAAGAAGCCATAGGGCTACTGTAGCTTTGTAGGCCTAGTTTTCACTAACTTGATATCATTTTCCATTTTCCTGGAGAAGTGTTTCTCAAAGTGTGGTCCTTGGACTGATGGTTTACGGTGGTCTGCAGCATCTCAGGAAGTTAGTATTAAAGATAATGAATTGAAGAGTGTTGATTACATAAAACACAAAAATTTGAAAGATAGATAAATTATATTTTAGATCAGGTGGGAAGGAGGGAAATGTTAGTTAAGATCCATCCTTTTACAATCTGTTTCAGGATAGCTAAAATATTACGTCACGTAAATATGTTTCGTTTAATTTTCTACACACAGTACCCCAACAATTCTTGAATACTTTTAGAGGGGAATCATGATATTTAATTAGGAAGATTTTAAACGAATATAAAAAGTATTGTCCAAATTTACGATGTTCATGATAAATATTCATTAACTGATGAGATTACTTTGTATATAAAATGTGGCATAATGTGTCCGCTGAAGCAATATTTTATTCATCCTTGATAAAGAATGGACTTTTTTTCTTGAAAAATGAAACAATATTAACCTTATACTACAATCTCTCCCTTCCACACCACCTTAAAGTGTATTCTGATGTCGGCAACTATAGATAGGGTGTGAAAGTGTAAATACAAAGCAAAAATCTATAAATACAAGATATATTCTTCGTGTTTCTTTCTTATAATTCATGCTAATCTCAACAGCAGTTCTTTCAAGGGTGTTCTGGAATTTTGTGACATTTTTTCTTTATTTAAAAAGTTAATTACCAAATTCCACTATGCTTATGACAAATATTCAAGAACTATTGAGATTAGCATGTGCATAAAACTAAACTCTATGTTTCTATAGAAGAAATATTTGATTTATTTTGCCCAAAAAATACTTATGCTATAAAAACTGCAAAATTAATGCACTAAACTCGTGCTCACTAGCACCCCACCTTGAGATGAAAGTTTTGTTACTATTTTAAAAAAAATTACGCCTTATATCATGTTGAGATATTTAAAAAAATAAAAGATCCTTGGGTACAAATACGAACGTCATTAGAGGTTGTTATGGAAGGGGGTTATGTACCCCCAATTGTAGTTTTAGCTGGAACTCACTTAACACCACTAAAGAAACAAAGATGTGTTTCACTAGGAAAAAAACAACGCATTTGAAACAATTCATAAATGATTAAGTTATCTTATTTATATTAATTTTATAATTAAATTAAATAATCCCTTATATTCAGTTGGTATAAAATGATCTTAATTTTTTTGATTTAGAAAAGTAATGTGCGTGTTCTATGTCGTCGTCACACTCTGCCCCCCTCCCCCTCTAATAATTAATACCATTCAATGACTATGGATACACCTGGCCTAGATTCGCTTGGGTTGTTCTTTAGTCTTTGACGTGTCATTAATTATATAGTGAGTATAACTTTTTAATATTATTATTAGCACCGCGTTTTACTACCCGTTCGGCTTATACGCACTTACGCTAATGTGTGATGGTAGGATGATTGTGAGATGAAATGGAGGACCTACAATTTAACGTGGGATCCGAACCACGGTTGAGGCCTGGCATTCCACACATTCACAAGTTGTGATTAATACACGTCTTGTTAGAGGTGAAGGAATGGTTTGGTAATAAGATTAATCTGTGCCGGGACCGAGGATTGAACACCGGAACCCCAGCACAGAAGTCTGACACCTTACCCTTAGACCACCAGGTCAACCTTGGAAATAATTACACGTTACTCATTTTTTAACGATGCTGCCTATTTTACTTAGTGATTTCGAAGCTATTTTCACAAACGGGCTACATCTTACTTGGACACCAATGTACAAAATAGAAAGGGATAAAATGAGCGATTAACCTTGCGAGAGCTCGTGTATATAGGCTGACAACACTTTCCCTCTTTTTCTGGCGAGTAGAAACACCTACTCTACTATATGCAGCCAGAGCCAAAGGAATCCATGTAGGTTTTCCAAATGAGGAGTGGATTGGATTCCCATAAATCGGGGGCTTGGCTCCCCTCTTTCCCCTTTTAGAAAGAAAATTTCAGAAATTTAACCTTGTGGGAGGGAATTTTAGAGCATCCGAACATAATTATGAGCTAATTATATGAGTTTAAATTTTCGCAAAGAAAAGGTTTCTGAAAAATTAAAATTTAATTGTAGCTAGACCCCTTGAAAAGAAATATTTTATTTTTCATAAGTTTATTACAGAAAACAAAATTAAAAGAAAGCTAATGAAGAGAGAATGAGAGGAAATCTATATTTTATAATTTTTATCTGTAAACTCGGATATGGATGATTTTAAGCTAATAGTAAATTACAGTCAAATTTCAAATCCATTATTTTATTTTCTCATAAAATTAAAAAAAAAGATTAAATATTTTAGGGTGATAAGGAGGGCTAAAGCCCCTCTTAGCACCCATTTATGGACACCCATACACTTGAGCGTATTGAATTACATTTAAAATCACCATTTTTTAATTTCTAATCTATATATTCATATAATTTCAAAGAAATTTTTAATCTACATTCCAGCAGGATAATTTCTACTGGACATATTAATCAATAAAGCAAATATCCTGAGTTTCAGACGATTAAAAAAAAATTGTACCAAAAAAAACTACTTCAAGATAAAAAAAATAATAATGATGTGGCAATGTGAGACTATTTTTTATAATTATTTAAGAATTTACCGGTACTTGATTCAATGTTATATCTTTAAAGCCTTTCGAAAAAAAACGTAAATATATGTAATAACATATAAAACCCTAACCTGACTCGCTGCTACGTCACAAGTAAGTTACACAACGTCCTCAAGGACTTTATATTTAAAGTCCGACTCATACATGAGAATTTTTTTTATATAATGTTACATTTTAAAATTAAACTCATTTGCCTAAAACATACGCCCTTGAAATATAAATAGAATATTTACATGTGTTGTATGCCGGAGTAATTTCCTCACCCCTCTCCCCTCAAACCGTTTCACCCTCTCATAATGGTTGAAACCTTGATTATGCAACGTGATTCATGACACAGTCACGTGACCAATGACAATATACTCGAACAAGGATGTGACGTAGGGAAGGGACATCGATTGCTCCCATTCTATCACAAGCTATGACCTCCAAGCGGAATTGTTTTTCTATTTATTTCCGCGCATGAGTATTGGCTGACATTTACGTTACGTAAATCATCATCGAGCAAAAATAAAAAAATTGTATGACACAAACACACATACTTTCTAATTTAGTTTGAAACAAATTTCCGAACATTAGTTTGGAGTAAAATACCTGTAAAATATTTGTTTTTTCTACTAGAAACATCGTCGGTGACCTGGTGGTCTAGGGGGTAAGGTGTCAGACTTCTGTACTGGGGATCCGGGGTTCAATCCTCGGTCCCAGCACAGATTTATCTGATTACCAAACCCTTCCTTCACCTCTGATAAGATGTGTATTAATCACAACTTGTGAATGTGGGGAATGCCAGGCTCTCCACCGTGGTTTGGATTCCACGTTAAACTGTAGGTCCTTCATTTCATCTCACAATCACACTACCATTACACATTAGCGTAAGTGGGTATAACCTGAACGGGTAGTAAGACGCGGTGCTAATAATAATAATAATTATAATAGAAACATCAGTGTTGTTTATTAAAGTAAAATACAAACCATCTGAAAAAAAAATCTTTGGAGCCATTTTAGATCAATTTCAAATTTTCAGACATCACTTATCGATAAACTACCTTTAAATGAAATTTAATGCTAAATACAAATATACAGTGTTATGTAAGTATTATGCAAAATACCCCATTGATAGCCATTTTGATCGAAATCGTTAGAGCCATTTTCAAACAATTTCAAATTCTTCTTCGATAAAAACCCGCTTTGCTAACGTGCCAGTCGTGTTGAGCTCGACTGCTGAGAACGGGGAGATCGAAGTTCGAATCTCGGTCGGGTGAACTGGGGGGGGGG
>CABFVX010000193.1:74807-108758 GCA_902151425.1 Timema shepardi | reverse complement strand
GGGGGGGTGTCTATTTTATATATATACATTATTTAATGATACACATTGATTAATCAGGGCCAAATTTAGGGTTAGCCTCACTACAGTAGCTCCACGGCTTCTTTGGTGCTGACTGACAGCTCACAGACGACGGCTGACGGCTTTGAAAAGTTACCAGACCAAATTATGTATCCCTACGCCGAACCATATGATCTTCAAAAACATGTGTTTAGCAGCTGTCACTTCTGGCAGTCAAAATTTAGGTATATACCTAAAAGTTGACTGTCAGAAGTCAGCTGTAAGCTTTCAGTCAGCACCAAAGAAGCCATGGGGCTAATGTATACTCGAAAGTAAGGACATGCGATTTGAGAAAGCCATATTTATTCTTTCAGTCCCGTTCTCTCCCTTATGAGATTTTTTTTTTATCTGAGTGGCAAGTTAGCTTTATGGTAGGCAATAATATATTTGTTATTTACTAGATTGATTCTCCTATTTTCTCAGTTATAACTCATTATTTAATACATTATCTTGTCTATAATTTATTTTAGATGTGGATTATAGAATATTTCTGTTGACGAGGATATTGGGATGGGATTCTAATACCAGTCGGGATCTATTGAGGATGGTTTTTCCTAAATGGTTTCCCGCTATTCTTCAACGAAAAAGGTGGTAGATTACCTCTAAAACGCTTCCTTCCGCATCCTTACACCACCAGAGTAATTACCATATATGTAACTTATAAACTGAACGAGTAGTAGGACGTGGTGATAGACATTTTTATAGAACATGTGTTGCTTTCATTATCTACCTACAATCTTGGGGAACCTTCTTCGGTGGCCACATGGTCTAGGGCGTCACTCTAGTGTTAGACTTAACTGCAGGTAACAGGGAGTTCGGTTGGTCGGATTCACTTAGGGTGGTTCCCCGTAAAACCGTTCTCCACTCTCCCTCCATGCAAATGCGGAAACTCAATCTATATTTAACCTTCATCATCCCTAGCTCATTAGCATAATATGTTCATATGCGTACATCCTGAACAGGTAGTAAGACACCGTACAAAAAATTGGTGTACGAAAATGAAGATAAATTACATCCGGAGTTACTCGCCTCGGTGGCGTGGTTGGCTAACGCGCTAGTATCGTGTTGAGCTCGACTGCTGAGGACGGGGAGATCGAGGTTCGAATCTCGGTCAAGTGAACTGGAGGTGGTTTTTCACTCTTCCTCCACTCAAATGCTGGTTCACTTCCTCTATTTCAACCTTCCCAATTCATAATCCATTAGTTCAATTAGTTCTTAAAGCGTATAGCCCGAACGAGTAGTAAGACGCATTGCAAAATAATAATAATAGTAATAATAAATCTGGAGTTACGTGAACAATAAAAAGACGAATACCACTGATGTCATTGTTTTGTCTTAAATGACCCGCCTCGGTAGCGTAGTTGGCTAACACGCTAGTATCGCGTTGAGCTCTACTGCTCAGGACGGGGAGATCGAGGTTCGAATCTCGCTCGGGTGAACTGGGGGTGGTTTTTCCAAAAATTGTTTTCCACTCTCCCTCCACGCAAATGCGGGTTCACTTCCTCTAATTCAACCTTCCCAATTCCTATTCCATTAGAGTAATTAGTACTTAAAGCGTATAACCCGAACGGGTAGTAAGACGTGGTGCTAAATAATATTAATATATAAAAATGTGTTAAATGAGTCCTTAATGGCCAGCAGCAAGTCATGTCGTGACCTAGTGTAGCCTGGTCCCTTGGAGAGTGTACTGTACTAGCTGAAAGCTGTCGTTCACGCCTAGCCGTGCGATTAAATCATAAACCAGGCGCTAAATAGACCACGTCATGTCATACCGTACACGTTGGATGGTAGGACGGGCGAAAGGCCGCGTGCGATCAGCCAGCTTTTTAAAAACACACACAAACATGGTGTAAGCCATTTTAAGTTGGGGATTTAAGGTGACGTGAAAAAAAAAGGTCAGTGGTTTTTTTTCAGTATTTATATCAAAATAAATGAAATATTGCTTCAGTACAAACATAGAGCTTGATTTTCATCATACGCTAATATCAACTGTTGTGGATTATCTGTCAAGGGTGTCCTGGAATGTTATGAATTTTTTTTTTTATTTATTTAAAAAGTTTGTCATCTAATGACGCTATGCTCATGACAGAAATTTAACAACAGCTGTTGATATCAACATGTGAAAGAAATTTAAATCTATGTTTCTACTAGAACAATATTTTATTTATCTTGGCAAAAAAAAGTATTGCTATAAAAAAATTAAAAAACACTGATCCTTTCTCGCATTCCTTACTTTCCCGTGGCGTCGTGAAGTGTTGTCAGGGTAAGCAGCATTAGTTTAAACTCATGATGTAATCAACAAGATATTAATAAAAAACAATTTTTTTTATGTTGGTCTTATTTTCTTAATCAAACTATTACCTAGACAAGAATCAGTCGGAAATTTTTGTTATTTTTTTTACCTCGTTTACACCTTGATGGACAGAATACAGTATCATTTTCATAAGAAGGACCTTTTAGAAAGTACAGACATAAAATTTGGCAACGAGAAGTGATATCACGCCTCACATGCTCAGAACACTTATGGGTCAGTTATCGAGAGGAATACATTCCCGTGTGAGGAATTCAGAGCAGAACATATGTGTGATTGGTCAAATAGGACCCCAACGGGGTGAGAACATATCACAGGTACAGTTTTAACAAGGTCTGCTTACCTTGAAACATTCAACAATACGCCACTGTTAATTTCCCACCTAATAACTCAGGTGCACCGATATGAATAGAATCGGCAGAGGAGTGGGGCTGAAAGGGGTCTTCAATTATTATTTTTTATATCACCGCGTATTACTACCAGTTAAGGTTGTGTACGCATATTATGATAATTACTCTAATAGGGTAGGAATGAAGAAGGCAGCATTTTTAGAGATAATCTACCCACATTTGCGTAGGGTAGTGGAATACCATTCAAGGAAAAATCACCCTTAATAGATCTTACCCGGATTCGAATGCCGATCACCCCGTCAACAGCAGGCTAATCTAACACTAGAGTGACATCTTTGACTGTTTGACCACTGAAACTGGAAGGGATCTTTAATCGTTTCGTTACAGCATGTGGGCGATTTTTTTATTAACTTTTTTAAAAGGGGTGTCACAATTTTTTAATGTTTTTAGCACCTCATAACTTTCAGGTTATACGCTTATGTACTGACTACGCTAATGGTTTTAGGGTTTAGTAAGGTTATATTTATATTCAGTGTACCCGAATTTGCGTAAAGAGAGAGATAGCGGAAAATCACTTGGAGGAAAAAACAACCTCAGTACACCTGACAGAAATCCGAACCTCGATCTCCCCATCATCGGCATTTTAGTCTACCACGACAGTTATCGGTGACCTTGTGGTCTAGGGGTAAGGTGTCAAACTTCTGTTCTGGAGGTACCAGGTTCAATCCTCGGTCCCGGCACAGACTTATTTGATTGCCAAACCCTTCCTTCACCTCTGACAAGACATATATTAATCACAACTAGTGAATGTGGGGAATGCCAGGCCTCCACCGTAGCTCGGATCCCACGTTGAGCTTTAGGTCCTCCATTTCATCTCACAATCACCCTACCATTACACATTAGCGTGAGTACGTACAACCTGAATGGGTATTAAGATACGCTAATAATAATAATAATAATAATAATAATAATAATAATAATAATAATATAATGATAATAACTTAGTTGTAGTTCTCCGTTACAACAGGGGGAACCTATTAAATCATAAGACATTAAACTACATGAATAAATAAGTATAATATTGTAATATATATATATATATATATATATATCAAATATATTGGTTCTAAAACATCATTTTGTATGCTATGAATTATATACTTACCCAACCTAACAAAACCTAACCTTTCATTAGAGTTTTAGTATTTGTTAAAAACGTTGTCTCGATTGAATAGTTTTTGAAAGGATGTCAAACTAGATTCTTCGATACCTCTATACTCTAGATTCTTATTGTTATCGAAAAAATCAAGAATCAATTTTATTCTCGGTACTTTTATTTTTAGCTCTAACTTAAAGTATTGGCAAATAAGAAAATTGCTAAATTCAGAATGAGTAGTATTTGATTCCCTCATATTAGATTATTAGCTATGTATTTTGGTTCAGTTAACAACCCTATTTGATGACTTGTGTTTTTGATAATTGTTTACAATAGCTTTTTTTAATTATTCATAAATGTATGACTCAATGAGGCTTTATTATTTCTAGGTAAAAATACATGCTTACTATTGCAATTCCTAATTACTATACTAATTATGTAAAGTATGTTTAAATAGTTAGTAAAATGGATACATTTCTTTGTTAAAATTAAAAGTGAATAGTTTTTAATTACAATTTACATTTTTTTTTGTTATAATTTGAAGTTGAATAAATAGTCTCTCTGTATATGTGAGGTTGGATTCTTGTAAAATAATGAAATATAAAATGGTCTAAAATTGGAATCTAGAAAAACGGGTATTGTCACATTCCTAGAAGTAACTATCAACAATGTGAAATGTAAGTGAGATGTTTTATTCGGCTCAAAGGTTCGTTAATTTTACTATATAATTCAATAAATTTAAAAATCATAATATTATAATATCAAGTAGGTACCTATAGGTGTTAATTATAATTAATACAGTTGTGTAGAAGTGTTTTTTTAGTTATTATAAGCCCTTTTACTAAAGAAGGTGTAAGAGTAAAGTACCTAACATTCATTTTATGGTAAGTTATTGATCACTGATTTTTGAAATTAAGTCCAAAAATGACTCTTTAACGATTGGATTCAAAATGGGTATCTTGAAAGTTTTTTAGATAGTGGATAAGAAAGTGTACTTGTTTTACTAAAAATAAGAGTAGATTAGAAGGGATTTTTTTTTAAATCTAAAATATCTTTAAACTGACTTAAACCATTTTCTTTATAATTCGTATTTAAAGAATTTCAAATTTTTAACAAAATGAGGTTGTGTTTGTTAAGGAAACCTATTTAATGGTATCTACTGATAACCAACTCTAAAAAATGCTTTTCCAAACTACAATAGACTATATGAGTAAGTATGTCTGATTGTGTCCAATTACTATAATACTTTGTTAGCAAGTGAGAAAACACAAGTCCTATCTAGTTATAATTTAGCAACAAAGTATTGGATACATTATAAAATAGTAATGTGCTATGTCTCAATTATAAATTATCAATATTAGTATTGTTGTTATTATTAACATTATTATTATTTCGTGTGACCTGGAGAGGTTAACCCAACGATAATTATTAATAGAAAATTGCTATATATTTAGCCGTGTAGTTAATTAACTGGCATTATAATTGAAATCCTGGCTAATTTTTTTTCTCCAAATTCTCCATTATTTTTGTTATTGTATGGACCTAAAAATATTATTTTATGCATGGCTCTAATTGCATTTTAATTTGATTAAATCTGTTCTGTTAATTGGACAGTAGGCCTATGGCTATACAAACCAGTAATCAAGAAGTTAATTTTTTTTAGCAATTTTATTTCATGATTGTCATATAGTATAAAACTAGAATTATTTCTGTGTGTGTGTCAATGTAGTGTATTAAGAAATAGCAAAAAGATGCGAACACTTCCTCTCATGCATTTTTTGATGATGCTAATAAAAACTATAACAAAATAATTGTTTGCAGGCTAGCACTATAAAAGTGTTAAAGGTAATCTCATAGACCCCAACAGGTTGAATTGTGAAATTTTAGCCCATTCTTTCTTTCAGCAGTGAAAGTAGATCAAAGATATGTTGATTTCGGAACACAATTCATGAGAAATCATAAAGAAAACTAGTATTAGTCAGTAGACAATCATAAAGGGAATATACGTTGGTCAGTATACAATCAGAAAGGGAATAAACATAGTTTGGTTAACAATCATACAGAGAATAATCATTGGTCAGTATACAATCATAAAGGGAATATACGTTGGTCAGTATACAATCAGAAAAGGAATAGACATCGTCTGATGGACAATTGTAAGGGGAATAAACATCGTTTAGTTAACAATCATAAGGTGAATAAACATTGGTCACTCGTTAATCATAAGAGGAATAAACATTGTTCAATAGACAATCATAAAAGGAATAAACATCGTTTACTATTCAATCATAAAGTTAATACACATTGCTCAGTAAACAATCATAAAGGGAATCAACATCGTTCAATAGACAATCATAAGGTGAATGAATACACATTGGTCCGTAGACAATCATAAGGGGAATAAACATTTGTTTAGTTAAAAATATAATATTAATATTAATGTGGATAAACATTTGTCAGTAGACAATCATAAAGGGAATTAACATCGTTCAATAGACAATCATAAGGTGAATGAATACACATTGGTCAGTAGACAATCATAAAGTGAATACACATTGCTCAGTAAACAATCATAAAGTGAATACACATTGCTCAGTAAACAATAATAAATTGAATACAGCTCAGCTCGTTCAATAGATAATCATAAGGCGAGTAAACATAATTTTGTTAATAATAATAATAATAATAATAGCCCTCTTTGGTGGGTGCATTTTCTAAGGTGTTAATATCATAATATAATAGATTGTAAATTATGGGTAGATCATGGTTCGTTCTCGCTTGGATGTAGAGAGGGTGATTTTCCTATATCCTTTCCCACACTCTCTCTCCACAAAAATATGGGTACACTTCCACTAAATTCAACCTTCCACATCCCTAACCCATTAGATTAATTAGTACATATGTGCATAGCCCGAACGGGAAGTAAGACATGGTGGGGGGGGAAATCAACACCCAGTGAAAAAAACACTAATAAAATAGTGAAATGTTATCAATGTTGGTTGCATAGAAAAAAAGTTTGTATTTATTCGAAGGTTATTATTATCAAAATCTTACTATAATTATTGTTGTATAATTATAATTATATATAGGAATGTTCATGACAAGCCTCTATACGAAGTCAGCAGTGATATCATGGCATTGTTCACGATTGATCAGCGAAGTTGTCAGAGTGACTCCTTGTTATTGTTAGATTTATAAATGGGCTGCCTTAATTTGATTTTTTTTTTCCAGCTCGTTGAGTGTTCAGCATCGCAAACTCATCTTCTTCATGCTTGCGTGGCGCTTGTCGGAGGAGACGCCATCATAGGGCCAGACAGACAGCCTCGTCACAAACTGTTCAGACTCTCAAACTGGTGATCACACGGTCTGAGGCACCCAGTTCACAACAACAGGACTGCAAGACTACCTCGCCACAAACTGTTCAGACTCTCAAACTGGTGAACACATGGTCTGAGGCACCCAGTTCACAACAACAGGATTGCAAGGTTACCTCGCCACAAACTGTTCAGACGTTAGAATTGGTGTTCACACCGTCTAAGGTGTCCAGTTCCCAACAACAGGAGTGTAAGGCTATCTCGCCATAAACTGTTCAGACGTTCTAACTGGTGTTCCCATGGTCTAAGGTGTCCAGTTCCCAACAACAGGAGTGTAAGGCTATCTCGCCATAAACTGTTCAGATGTTCAAACTGGTGCTCACACGGTCTAAGGCGTCCAGTTCCCAACAACAGGAGTGTAAGGCTATCTCGCCATAAACTGTTCAGATGTTTCAAACTGGTGTTCACACGGTCTAAGGCGTCCAGTTCCCAACAACAGGAGTGTAAGGCTATCTCGCCATAAACTGTTCAGATGTTCGAACTGGTGTCCACACGGTCTAAGGCGTCCAGTTCCCAACAACAGGAGTGTAAGGCTATCTCGCCATAAACTGTTCAGATGTTCAAACTGGTGTTCACACGGTCTAAGGCGTCCAGTTCCCAACAACAGGAGTGTAAGGCTATCTCGCCATAAACTGTTCAGATGTTCAAACTGGTGTTCACACGGTCTAAGGCGTCCAGTTCCCAACAACAGGAGGGTAAGGCTATCTCGCCATAAACTGTTCAGATGTTCGAACTGGTGTTCCCACGGTCTAAAGCGTCAAGTTCACAAAAGACTGAGTAACCGCTGATGTAGAGGTTGAGATTGTTATCTTTTTTTCTATGTTCACTGTGGAAATGAAGCTGCTTTCACAATTGATTTTATCTCTGTGGTTTTCCTACCCCACTCTTAACGGAAATGCGGGCTCACGCCCTCTAGTATACCCTACTCATTTTTACTCCCGTATCATGATTCTTTAGTAACCACGATATTACCCGCATTGATGGGCATGCTGACAAAGGCATACGTCTCGTTTAGTCTTGTTCGCAGGTTGACGGTGCAGGTCAGGGCCTTAGTGCCGGCCCGGGTGTAGTGAAGGCGTTTTCTTACTTTTTCTTGACCCCTCGGAGAAAGAAATGTTGTGATCGTCAAATAAGTCCAACTCGAGATTATGATAAATGTCGAGGTTTCATGACCCCCTTAAGATGAACATATTGTTTACGTGATGTCATCTGTCTGTCTGTACTTTGGGTTAGAACCGAAACAATTTTATCGATAGGGCTAAAATTTGGTATAATGGGATTATCATAGTTTTCCTCCCGAGGGTTTTTTTTTTAGTTAGATAGCTAGCCTTAAATTTAAGGGTAGGTTCCTGAAGGACAAAAAGAGAAAAATAATTTATATTCTCAAAATTAGTTCTAGACATTTAGATTAAATTTTGTATATAGGCACTGATTACCATTAAAAACCAAACTATCAACCGTCATTTGTACCTGAAAATAATTTTTAGAGTACTTAACATAAGCAGAAGTTTCCAATTTTGATCCTATCCCTCCAACTATTAGATATAGGAAATAATTTACGACTGTAAAATGGTAGAAATATTGAATATACCATTTTTTTAAATTTGGAATACATTTTATAAAACCAATAATTTCTGAGCTATAAGAAATTATTTTTTAAATTCAGGTCTTAGAAATGTGAAATTGATTTTTATACTCTTTGGTGACCAGAGATGTTCCGTTTTTCTCAATGTTTCTGTAACAGTGAATATGATTTCCACTGTGATCTTTGGTTGAGGATTTCTGCAACAAAGATATATTTTTTTCCCAGTAAATGTATCTATTTTAAAATAAAGAAAAAAGTCTGTTCGGTGTACCGTACCATTTATTTTTTATCCTACCTTTCACACATATTGTGGTACTTTTTCTCTAATTTCTACCCTACACAATAATAATTCACTATTGTAATTACGTGCGGATGGATGGGTAGTTAGACACAGTACAATTGGACAACAACAGAGTAATAAAAATATCAAAGAAAATAAAAATCCATTCGAGCTATTTACGGAACTATTCTTAAAAAGGCTAGTTCGAATCCCGACCTTCCCATCCCCAGATTAAATGAGCTGGACGGTTATTACTTCAGTCAACCTACACCATGCAGTTGTTATGATGCTAGTATAGAACAGTTCTAAACACGTTTTAGAATATTAAATGATATAATACACTATAATATTTAATTTCACAGTTAAATTGTTGTTAAATAAACCATTTCGTAATTAGCTTATATATATATATAATCCTGCAAACATATCAAATATTGCTCCAGTAGAAACATAGTTAAATTTACTTCAAGTGGTGACACAAACAGTTTTTGAATATCTGTCAAGGATGTCCTAGAATTTGATTATAATTTGTCTTCTTCGTTCAAGAAGCTTTTCTCAGATAATATGCTCATGAGAAATATTCTAAGAACTATAGAGATTATTACCCGCCTCGATGGCGTAGTAAGATAACGCGCTGGCTTAGTGTAGAGCTGTACTGCCGAGGACGGGGGATCGAAATTCAAATCTCGCTCGGGTGAACTGTAGGGGAGATCTCCTAAATGGCTTTTCACGCAAATGCAGGTTCACTTCCTCTATATTCAATCTTCCCAATTCCTAACCCATAACCGTAATTAGAGCTTAAGCGTATAACCCGAACGGGCAATAAGAAGTGGTGCTATGTATTGTAGATATTATTTATTATGTGTAGAAAAATTCAACTCTCTAATGTAGCAAAATTTGATTTATTTTACCGAAATAAATTATTATCTATGAAAACATTTAGCTTTTCTCGCTATGACTTATGCCACATAGTGTATAATATTTTAAATAACAAACCTAATTTGTCTGTGGAATTATTGAGTTTTTAATCAAAATAATAAAAAATAATCTTTTATTTTGACTTATTAATGTAATTGGTCGGAGAAAAGAAAGATAAATAGAAACAAACCTACTGTTATTTGCCTAAAGTTGAAAACTAAAAGCCCGACACTAACCTAAATGCAAAAAGCTCACCTTAGCGCATTAGATATGAATTGAACCCTTTTCTTCCTGATCTAAATTAGCTAGAGTGGCCGGACTCTTACGGTCACTGCTTCAGTAAATAGTACAAATAAAATTAATAGTGAAACTAAATTATTTTTTTTTAAACTCTTGGTATGATTACTTCAGGAAATGGGGGGAAAGGAGCTGGGCATTACCTTTTGATAATAACGAGCATATAGGACTCATACAAGCAATTAGTAAATTGGTTTTTCCAAGGTGGGGATGGCCGTGCAACCTTGTGTTAATCGACGTTTATTATTTATTTTAGCTTAGAATTAGAGTTTGTGTTGATAGACACTTATTATTTGTTTTGTCTAAGAATTAGAGTGTGTGTTGATAGACGCTTATTATTTGATTTGGCTTAGAATTAGAGTGTGTGTTGATAGACGCTTTTTTTTTCTTAGAGTGAGATTGTGTGTTAATAGACGCTTATTATTTATTTTGAATTAGAGTGAGAGTGTGTGTTGATATGGGCTTATTATTTGTTTTGACCTAGAGTGAGAGTGTTGAGTTTGGGATCATTCCACGGTCTTTATTTGCTGCTGGTGGAACACTTTAATTGGCACATGATAAAGCTAAGGTTCTAAGCCAGATAGAAGCTCTGTGCAAAACATTTGAAGTTACAGAGGGCACATCTTTCTGTGTTGTCTAACTGTAGCAGTGAAAAAGTTGTAATAAATGATGGAATGGCTCTTGTTAATTCAACAATAAAAACTCATAAAATTAAAACATGTAAAGTCTTTGCAGAAGTTTTCTTGGAGATAATTGCCAATATTGTCAAATATTATGATGAAATTAGGCTGGTATTTGACAGATATTTGCAGGACAGTCGGAAACAAGAAATGAGAACTAGAAGAATAAAGGAAATTCTACATACTATCACATCACATATGACACTGTAATTCACAATGTTTCTTTGAAAGATTTTCTAGCTGATATCGGAACAAAATCTGAACTAATTGAATACCTCGCTTTAAAGCTGCTACAGTAGCCCCATGGCTTCTTTGATGATGACTGACAGCTCACAGCTGACAGTTGACAGCTTTAAAAAGTTACCAGACCAAATTACGTATCCCTACGCTGAACCAGATGATCTGCAAAAACATGTGTTTAGCAGCTGTCACTTTTGACGGTCAAAATTTAGGTATATACCTAAATGTTGATTGTCAGAAGTCAGCTGTGAGCTGTCAGTCAGCACCAAAGAAGCCATGGGGCTACTATACATCACAGTACTAATACTGGGAATCGCCTTTAATGTTATATGTGATATTTGGAACGCATACAGAAGAAAATGCAAGAATACCCAACGATTTGATTACACATTAATATGAAGAAACCGATACGCTGCTCATATTACATGCTCTTTCACTACAAAAAAGATCTAATGTCGTAATACAGTCTCCAAATACCAATGTTTTCCTACTTTTGATATACTGGTATCCTCAACTTCCCAGTCAAATAGTATTTATCATCATACATGGGGTCAAACAAATATCTATTGCTATCAAAGATGTGTATCATAAGCTTGGCCGTACAAAATCAGAATCTCTACTAGGATTCCTTCCTGATATGTCTGGAAAGGTTGCTGGAAGAATCAAATAACTCTCCTTTAAAGTTTTTATGGAATTTGATGATGAAATGTTACAAGCTTTTACATGCCTTGGAAAACTCGATATGCCGAATGAAGACACAGCGAGAGGACTAGATAAGTTTGTGTGTCATCTTTATAAATCAAAGACTCAACTAAATGTAAATAATCATCGCTGATACTTGTACTCAAATAGTCAATGCGAGGGCGAAAAACTGCCCCCAAACATGGGCGCTTTATTACCACATATTCACAGGGCACATTATATTACTAAGATCTGGAATACAGCTTGTCACCAAAGTCCCCCAGTCCCTGTAAACTTAGGATGGTAGAGAATTGACGACAATACACTTCTTCCAGTGAGAAGCTCGAACTCCCCAGCGCCGGAAGCAATCCCCAGTCTTCTCAAGTGTTCTTGTAAAACGGGCTGTCACTCAGCCAAATGTTATTGTCGGAAAAGTAGCATACCCTGTATAGAACTGTGTTTCTTGTGTAGGGAATGAATATATATTCCATTCACGGTAGGAATTACTCTCTGAAAGGTCTTTTTACCTACCAACATCCTACTATATAGTAGATTTATGGTAGGGAAAAAGGCCTTTCAGAAGTCAATTCCTACGGTGAATGGAATACCAATCCCTTCAACAATCATTTAAGTTAGGATAGTGATAAGGGCAAAAGGGTTTCCAAGACATTTTTTAAATTAGTTATTTGATTGCTAACAAATTGTTTAATTATTTTCACTAATATTCTGTTTTATATGTATTTTTTTAATAAGCATTAAAATAAATTTGTTCTGAAATCTTGTGCTGACGCTATTATAAACTTAATTAATAATGATTTTGTAATTAACTTTTGACCTTAATTATATTCATCGAAGCCGTTTTTTATTGTGAACTGGATGCCATATTAGATTATTGTAAAAATTCCAAATTAATTTCTATATTACCTTAAGGTAAGTAAATTCATAATCAGGTGAAAGTTTACTTTTAACAAACAGTATGCACGAAAAAACATATTGCACCACACTAAGGGGGGTATTTTGCTATCAGAATGTATCCCTCTCGGGTTTTTTTTCATACTATCTCCACGGTTATTTAGTTTTTACTTTTTCTAAGCTATCCTACTAATCCATACCCCTTGGTTAAAGCTGTTAGTAGCCTTGGTAATACAAGCAATAAATAAAGTTTTTAATTAGTATTATTTAGGACTTCTTGATAGTCAAAGTTTCTCTAATTACTCGGCCCAACGAGGACGAACATGAACATTTTTTCCAATTGGCGGAATATTTTCCTCGTGTATAAATCACCCCCCACCCATCTTTCCTCCCCTCCCTAACCCACTCAATCTGTTGTTTTGTATGGCAGCCGAGTGAAGCAATATAACCCTCTGCCTCCTCCCTTACCCGTACACTTGCGTGAAACCAAATAAATCGATACCGCTGAATATTGCAGGGAGGTGTTCGAACCTCACTTCCCCCACTTCCCCTCTTTTGCTCCAATAACCCCAAGTATGTCATAAATCGGGCAAAAAAAAAGGTGGAGGGAGAAAGACAAGCTTCTGACAGATGTATTCAACTTCAGGGTGATTTTTATATATATATATCGTTACCTTGACATATAGAGAATTCTTGAATTAAATAACTTTTTAAAAAATAAAAACATTTTATTATGTGGTCCAGACTGATCAAATATTACTTATGATTAGTGATATTTTATAGTATCTGTTACTGTCTTTCAAAAGTGGCAGCTAGCTACAGATAACTTTACGTGAAATAAAATATAGTAACTTTTGTAACTGTCAGATAAGGATCTATCAGAACAGTGGTACTCAACCTTTTTTTCACTTTTGTACCTTTTGGAAGCCCATTTCCATAAATGGTCCCTTTAATTTTAGCAAAATGTTTAATAACTACATTAGGCATAGTAGTTATTTCTTATTTATTGGCTGGAACTAAAAATAAGTGGTCTAATAATGAGATTAAAAAATAGTGTAGTAATAAGATGAAATATATATATTTTTACATTCAAAAAAGAGCAAAACTTACAATAAAAACTAACACATTTAATTTATTTACTAATTAATAACTATAAAACTATCTTATGTTTGAAATTTAAATTATTTTCTAAAGGACAAATATAGAAGAAAACCCAAACCACCTCTCGACATACCATTGAATAACTTTCATAACGGTGACCTGGCGGTCTAGGGGTAAGGTGTCAGACTTTTATGTTGGCGGCTTGGGGTTCAATCCTCGGTCGCGGCAAAGATTTATCTGATTACCAAACCCTTCCTTCACCTCTGACAAGACATCTTGTGAATGTGAGTAATGCCATGTCTTCACCGTGGTTCGGATTCCACGTTAAACTGTAGGTCCTCCATTCCATCTCACAATCACCCTACCTTTACACATTAGCGTAAGTGCGTATAACCCGAACGGGTAATAAGACGCGCTGCTAATAATAATAATAATAATAATAACTTTCATATATTTTGACTGAGCTTTCGTCTTACACTGCCGGCCAATGTAGCTCTTTCCACCATTATTCGAATATTTTCACGTAGCCCCAAACTTCCTGTCGCGTACCCCACGTTGGGAACCTCTGTATCAGAACATTGAAGTTCTGAGATCAAAGTAAATGGTTTTATTCTATCTTATGTGTATTAATAAAATGAACAGTTTGTTTGTCTGTCTGTCTGTCTGTCTGTAGCGGCATTAGATGATAAACTTTTTAAATGAAGAGAAAAAAAAAATGTCATTAAATTCTAGGACACTCTTGACAAATAGTCAACAAAAGGTTTTGATATAAAAATTGCAAAAATACTGCCCTTAGCTCGTTTTTACTGGACTCCCACCTTAAAACAAACTTCTTTTTTTTTTAGAAACTCAGGTGGAGAGATTAAGAGCGGGAGATTCAAAAAAAGAATAAAGGAAGAAGGAAGGAAATATTCTCATTTAAAACTAAGAGGAGTGGAAAGATATGCATATATCTTTTTATATAGAAAAACGTGACCGATGACCAACTATTTTTTTTAATGTATTATTATGGCGTTTATTTTTTATCAATATTTTTTTCTTCTTTGCGAAGATGAGGAGGAAAGGGTGAAGCGAGGAGAGGAGGGGTTAAGAGGTAAACCTATGAGTGAACGGAACGCCCCAGCCAATTTTTGTGCCTTCGGTATGTGATGTTGTTTTCACCCCCTCCTCCCACCACTGCTAGCTCCTTCCCACACACACACACACACACACACACACACACACACACACACACACAGGTTGCTCGGTTGATGAAACAGTTTGTTACCTTTGCTCGGATACGCGTGCAATAGAGGTCGCTGACACTCCGATGAGGAATATATCTATCCTGGAGCTTACAAGTAGAGTCTTATCTTTATTTCCTTATACTTGAGACTGGACCTGTAACGTCGTGAAAACTGTTGTTAATTTCTTAGAGCACTCGAAACGTCCTCGTAGTGGATTATATAATTAATTCTTCCTTAACGGACACCTCTAAGCCGCGGAGTCTTCTTTTATAGCGGACAGTTTAAATTTCCCCGGCCAAATAGCATTGGCTATTGCAGTGAAACAACCTTCTAATAGCGGACTTTCTCAATAACGGAAACAAATCTTTTTAAATACACATATTTATTAATAATAATCTCTAAATAGCGGACAAAAAATTAGAAACACCAGTACATATAAATTATTTTACTGTAGGAATGTCGGTAATGTCACTTTCTCGCATGAAGTGTGAGCAGTCCTACCATCCCCCTCATGTGAAAGTTTCCAAAATACCTGCGTAGAATAAATTATACTTCAAAGTCATACCCCCCACCCCTTCCAAGCCATCGGCGGGAGTTGTTCCAGCCGTTTGGTTTGTGTTCATGCGCAGATAAATTATTACAGAAGGTATATTGTTCATATTTCACTTCATTGGCGTATTGTTTTGCAATTTTTACGGTAAGCCAAGTACAATATTTATATATTGGTTATAATAATGATCCTGCACACGATATACTGCAGAGTACAGTAATTTTCAGATTGTTCTAAAAAATAGTCACAATATATTGGTTCATATATTAAGCTGTGTTCAAGAAGTATAATTTAAATAAATAAATTTTTCCAAATAACGAACAACCCTTAGTAACCGACCTTTTTTTTTTATCCTAGAAGGTGCCCGATATTAAGCGATTTCACTGTATTGAGCAAGGCCGTAGTCAGAGGGGGGCTATGGGGGTTCAAACCCCCGCCCCCTGAAATTTTATGAACAAGATATATATGGCTGTATTTATGATTCAAATAATATCAAAATTAAGGTATAAGTACAAATTAGGGGGCTGTGTTACCATAAAAAGCACTTCAGAGAGCTTTTAGAGGTGTTTAATATTTAGAGTTTTTCCCTAGCCTCCAGCAGTTAGGGGTTTTTGTTGCCATAAAAAAAAATTAATATAGCCTCTAGAACTATTTATTATTTCGAATCTTTTGTCTACCCTTCCGCAATTGGGGGATGTGCACACCAAACACCCCCTGAAATGATTGACTGGCTACGGCGTTGGTATTGAGTATTCGTTTTAATTCGCCTTTTGGTCAACTAAAGTCTTCCTTGCTGTTCAGAGCTTAAAGAACGGAAGATTTAAAATGCGGCGCGCTTTTCTAAGAAAATGCCGCCTTGTAAACAGATGAGTAAGTGAGGTTATGTTAAAAAGGGAGGGAATATTTAAAGTTGATAAGAAAGCGTGGGACCTTTAAATGCTAAGATCAGGGGGTTATGTAGTAAAAGGGGGAAATATTTATAGTATATGTGTTAGTGCGTAAAAGTTTGAATGTTAAGATTTGGAGGTTGATGCGGAAAAGACTGCAGGTCCTGAACATGTGATCGCTTGGAGGCTACGTGTATGTGGGAATATTGTTTCACCCTATGAAGGTGTTTAAGCCACGTTGATACTGACACACTATCCTCCTATCTCGTGTCACCAACCGTCCTCGTTATTCCGTATAGTCACACTAATAGGGTATGTTTGAGGAAAGTTATCTAGTACTTGTATAAAGGGTTCTCATTTTCACGCTAAAGAAGAGTGGGAAATTTCACAGGATTAAATACCTCAACACACCTACTTGGGTTTCGAACTCTGATATCCCCACCATTGGTGATTTAGACGAGACGAAACATACACCTTTTCCTCTGAGCCTACTGCTGTAAGCAACACACTATCGACTAAACAAAACGGGTTAGAACTATTTGTCAAGTTGATTTAGAATCGATATCTTTCATTAGATCAATTACATCATATTGTTCATTTTGCACCAACAAAAAATATACATAACGTTAATAAGTTATCAATGTTTTATGTATATATTATTATTTGAACCAATCACAAAAAATGTTTCATTAAACTTAAAGTAATAAAAAAAACACTAAAAGACTGAAAATTATCATCACCATGAGTACGAATCACTGAAACAAAAATTGATAGCCTAAAGAGCCTTCACAAGCCCCTAATGTTAAAAAAAACTATTATAAAAATAATTGATATACGGTATATATAAAACAGAAAATAAAATTAAAACCATCCATTCTTATAAATTGTAAATAAATAATCTATTAGTTCCTCTAATTTATGTCACTGGCTTGAATGGAAGGCATGAAAGTAAGTAGATTTTGTATATTTTGGTTGCAGTAAAGTACAAAGACTATTCTGGGCATGTTTGTGGTGATCTTAAGTTTATTTTAATACTTACAGGTCAACAGAAAGGCTTCACAACATATTATTGTTTTCTACGTTTTTGGGGCAGTCAGGCAACTGGAAAGCATTACACTGTGCAGCAATGGGGAAAGAGAAGCTAATATGTAGCCGGAAGAAGTGATACAAATATGTTCTACTGGTTGAACCAGAAAAGGTTCTTCTTCCACCTTTAATACATATAAAGCTTGGTTCAATGAATAATTTCGTTAATGCCTTAGATAAAAAATAGGAAGGGGATTCACCCAACTTGCAGAAGTTTTTTTTACTAACAAAGGCTAAACTGAAAGAAGGAATTTTCATTAGTCCCCAAATAAGGAAACTTCTGAAAAATGATGTATTGGTGATGGGGTTGCAGGCTACTGAACTCTAAAGCTGTTATGCATGGATTTCTTGGAAACAAGAAAGAAAAGACAATTATGAATCTTTGGAGTAGACTTTGCTTCAATGCTATAAATATATGGGATGTCGAGTGTCTATGAAAATTCATTTTCTACAATCACATTTGGTTGAGAGTGGCCGCAAGGAATAGGCTTTCATCAAGACATGTCCACGACGGTTTGTTGGAATATACTCATGATGGGAGATTACTGCTAGTTTCTTAAATATAAATGCAACATGGACTATAAAATTAGTCATGTCAATAATTTGCAAGTATATAGAATGTTTTGTACATACTCGTATTATCTTACATGATAATTTAATTGATAATAATGTTAAATTTTAACTTGATAAATTATCGTGATGAAGATTGCATATTAAAAACTTAATTTATGTATAATTGTCTGTATAATTGTATGATCCGCCTCGGTGGCGTAGTTGGCTAACGCGCTTGTCGTGTTGAGCTCGACTGCTGAGGACGGGTAGATAGAGGTTCGAATCTCGGTCGGGTGAACTGGGGGAGGTTTTTCCTAAATGGTTTTCCACTCTCGCCCCACCCAAATGCGGGTTCTCTTCCACTAATTCAACCGTCCCAATTCCTAATCCATTAGCGTGGTTAGTACTTAAAGCGTATAACCCAAACGGATAGTAACTCGCGGTGCTAATAATAATAATAATAATAATATTATTATTATTATTATTATTATTATTAGCACCGCGTCTTACTACCCGTTCGGGTTATACGCACTTACGCTAATGTGTAATGGTAGGGTGATTGTGAGATGAAATGAAGGACCTACAGTTTAACGTGGAATCCGAACCACGGTGGAGACCTGGCATTCCTCACATTCACAAGATGTCTTGTCAGAGGTGAAGGAAGGGTTTAATAATAATAATAATAATAATAATAATAATAATCCGTTGATATTTCCCTGCATGTACAGTTCCAGAACGTAGGAGTTGTATCTATATGAGAAAGTTATATACACACCAAAATAATTATTTTAAAATGAAGACAGCTATTTCCCAAATTCTAGTTTCTTTGTTTCTCGGGGGAAGAATATAGGGAACCCAGCTTGGGTCCAAGGTCCTGGCTTCCGTGCGTGATCGTATATCCCCCGGTCAGTCGGCCGTGATACGATGGCTCTTAAGGTGTTTCGTACTAGGACACGTCGGAGAGACGAATGAATCCCCTCTGCAGCCTCTTGAATGGCTACATGAACAGGTAGACACAATGGTATGGTTACCACAACTAGATGCCTGCCTGCTTGCCTCGCGTGGGGAACTTCTTCTTTTTTATATACATATTATCATGATCTTCGCTTCTTTCAGCATTGTTTCGTCCTGGACTTGTCTCTCTGGTGTTCACCTCTATTTGTGGTGTCTTGTAGATATGTTCTCTCTCTCTCTCTCTCTCTCTCTCTCAACCCTGAGGGCTACTGCAACACGCGGGTGATAGATGGAAGGGGAGAAGAGAGGAGAAGAAAGGAAGAACTCGATACTGTTGCCTCCTCCAGGTCAACCCGTCTCATCGCGGCCACTAAACCCACGCGCACGCGCGCATCGACTCATCGCGCACTGTTTGAAGGTGGTTGGGAAAAAAAAAGGGGGAGTAGAATAAGGTGGATGATGAGGGGAGGTCACCCGAGCGGGGCGCGAACCAATGATATATAACCTTAGACACAAGTAGAGATCTTCAAGGCGTTATGTGAACAGTCCGATTTTCATAGAAATGGCCTTTAAGCTGATAGGCAGAATAGTTACAATATCTATTTGCATACGGTATATTTATACGTCAAGTCATGTTATCAACCAACCTCGTGGAATAGTCCCCGGTGGAGGTCCCGGGTTCGATTCCCATGGTCACCAGTGTTTGGTTACCTAGGCATTTTGGTTAAAATCTTCACTTGTTTCACACCGTCAAATTCACTAACATCATCATCATATTCTTACCTTATCGGGACATAGAAAGAGGCTCCACGAAAAGCAGGTACGATTGGTACTTTCGGGCATCCCCTGGAAACGGTGCATTAGTACTTCCCGCAAACTGAGCTAAAGATTGATGGAGCCCAGACGCGACGTTATCATTTAGGTAATCTTATCTACAGCTGTCAACTTTAATAAATACTACCAATACCTAAAACATAACACTAGTAATATTTTGAAATGTTATCAGTGTTTGCCGCAAAATAAAAAGTTGGTGTGCATCATATGCCAATCAACTCTGTAATACCGTCAGCTAAAAATAGTAAATTTGCACAAACACTATTGCACGTGGATCATTTCTGATTATACATTAATGGATATAGAGAGTTAATAGAAGCTCTTAATACAGAACATTGTTGAAATAGTAAATGATATTTGGATAAAAACTGCATTTAAAAAGTTGTTTTTTACCATTTTATAATGGCTTCACAGATAAGCACTGTGCACTAATATGCATTTTGTCATAACAGGGATATACTGTAGTTATTAACAAGAAACTTTGTCGCTTTATCCCCCATCATCACAGCTGAAAATTTCGAGTCATCATTCAAATACGAATGCACTGGACACATTTCTGGCATAACGTAGATGTTTTCTTTTCCCTTCTACTCCCATATCTCGTGCGAGCCGGGGGCTGAGTTGGGTCTGCTATGATGCATACGCTCTTAGTGGTCCTTTTTATGAAAGCGGTACTGTATTTGTGGTTTCAGGCCGTCTATGTTGTATTTATTTGTGCTCGACATCCTACTACCAGTTTGGGCTACTCGCTTATTTGCACCAAACGTGTTCAACCTTTTATTATTTGCGTACACTTAGATATAATAAATTTATCTTCAACTTGGTAGCCCTCCAAGTTTTTGGTGGTTTAAGCATGTTATATAATATATTCTATAATATACAGTACATTTAAAATAAATTACACCCAAAATAGTGTATTAAATGATAAGTTTTAATTACCCGCTGTGGTGGCTGCGTGATCTAACGCGCTATTCACGTGTTGGACTAGACTGCTGAAGACGGGGAGATCGGGGCTTAATCACGGTCGGATGCACTGAGAGTGGGTTTAATAAATGGTTATCCACTCTCCTTCCACGCAAATTCGGGTGCACTTAATCTCAATTAAACCTTTATAACACCTAGACCATTGGTGTAGTTAGTATATGGGCGTATAGTCCTAACGGGTAGTATCAGGCAGTGCTAAAAGAAGTTTTTATTAGTTTTTAATTAATTAATTAACGGGCCCCTTACCATGTATTTGCGTTTCCCAGGTTGAATACAGTTAGAGTTGAGATCAGATGTACCCGCGCTTATGGAGAGGGGGAGTAAAACACTATTTAAGAATAAAACACCCTCGGCATAACCAGCTGGCCTTCACACCCTAAGCCTAATCTGCAGAACTGACAACGAACAAATTTCAATCAAGAAGCACTGGGCTTAGAACTCATTCCTGAAATATTGCTTCTTAAACTCTGACATTATCAATATTTGTTTTTAAAATAAAACTCATACACAAACTAATGATTCTATAAACGGTAATAAATACAAATATAATAATAATGCCTAAATAATTATAATTAGTATAATAAACATATAGGTGACCTGGTGGTCTAGAGGTAAGGTTTTGGACTTCTGTTCTGGGGGCCCGGGGTTCAATCCTTGGTCCCGGTACAGATCTATCTAATTACCAAACCCTTCCTTCACCTCTGACAAGACATCTTGTGAATGTGGGGAATGCCAGGCCTCCACCGTGGTTCGGGTTCCACGTTAAACTGTAGGTCCTCCATTTCATCTCACAATCACCCTACTATTACACATTAGCGTAAGTGCGTATAACCCGAACGGGTAGTAAGACGCGGTGCTAATAATAATAATATAATAATCATTAAGTACCACATTAGCAATATTTGTAATTTTTTAGTAATATACATAAACAATATTTTTTTCTATGGTTTTACTATATGATAAATACATAATAAAAATAATAAATTCAAAAAACGTCCAACCACTATAATAAAATCAATATGAATATTTTAGAAAGCAACGGTAAATATTAAAAGTGTTCAAACAAGATCCATATTTATACATGGGCCACACTAGGTCAATACCCTGATTGTGAAAGGATGAAGGGGGTGGGCAGTATTGCTGTCCCCCAAAGTCTATACTTGTACAAAACATGTATGCCTGCATTAAAATAATATGTGCAGATAAATAAGAATTGGAAAAATACCTTGTCATATTATATTTATTGCCAACAGAATAAAATTAGAAAAAAAAACTTTTTTATATAATAGTCTATAAAAAACGCATTCTTAACTTAATTCCAAAGTATGTACGTATCAGACAAAAGTATTTGAATTTACGAATTAATGGTTTATGGTGTTATACAAAACCTTTATAATTTAAAAATTATATTATTTATGTAACAAGATAAAAATTAAATTAACACATATAAACACTCTCAAAAAGACACGTTTCTTTGTAATAATCAATGTTTGATTGTTCAAAATTTGTGTGTACAATCTCATTCCAATCTTTACAAGTTCACCTGTAGCAAGTTAATATGTCACACACAAAAATCTAGAGCTCACAGTTAATAATTTTCTGAAACCAATTAAATTAAATATGTCAATTAAAACTTTAAATGCTTGGTTAGTATTAATTTTATGTTTCGAATTTAAAACATTGTCAGAAACTACTGTTATTAACGATAAATGTTTCTATCAATTAATCCAATTAATCGTTAACCTTAAAACTCACTTCACCAAACATAAAATCAAAAATCAATTTTAAGTTGGATCAATCTCCAGCCTACATAAAGTGTAATTGAAAGATTGATTATTTAGGTTAAAAAAAACTATGTATAACCATGTTATATTAGCAAATATTAATGGTATAAGGGTCTGATCAAGTAGTGTGACCAAAATAGTATTTAAAGTGCTGTATTCACAATAAATACAGTGCAGACGTGATTCCACCTCACCAGGGAAAATAGCTTCACAACAGTCCAGTAAATATAAAGAAGTGATATGTTATAGTTATTCATCAGGGAAAAACATGGTGTTTGCAGGTTTCCAGGTAGTAAAAACTGGCTTATTTACAAAGGTCAAGAAAAGAAGGGCATGGGGTTAATTAACTACGATGAAAATCGAGAACTAACCCGCACTAACGTAGCACAAACGATGGGCATTTAAAAAAAATTGATACCTCTATTGTTTCTTATACCGGGTGGCCAAGAGATATCTTCCTAGCCACTCATAAGAAATCGTAAGTTAGTGCCTTAAATTTACAACACTAACGATTAAAATCGAGCACTGACCAGCACTAACGTAGCACAAACGATTGGTGGTTTCAAAAACCGGCTAAAAGTTGGGTGGCCCGGGTGATGCATATCAATGCTCTCCTCTCTGTTACTAAATGACATGCCCTCCACTCCCCAGTCCCTATTCCAAGCTGTCACTGGACAGACTGACAGATATATTAATAATATGGTTGATACTTTTGGGTGAGTAAGCCTCAGTAAGAAAAAGAGATTGTTGAGAGAATGAAAATTTGGAGTTTTCCGGCGTAAGGGGTGGGGGGGGGAGGGGGGAGGAGACTATACACAAACATCCTGTAAGAGTTCGTTAAATGATAGTCAAGGTAAACAGCTATTGCCATTAAAAGTGCATTAACCGAGGCAATGATTCAAAGCTGTGGACAGCATAAGTTTGTAAAGTAGGTATTAAAAAAAACTTCCTCGTAGAGGCCAAAATCAAGTACCTAACGGCTCTGAACTGATTCGCCATATGTTTGAAATTAATTTAAAAATTGTAAATAGTAAGACCAAAATAAAATAATTCATTACAAAGGGATATATATACAAATATAATTTTTAAATGTAATAATAAATATTAAATATTTTATAAAGTAATAAGGCGATCATATTGTAATCTTTACAAGATCATCTGTAGCAAGTCATTATGACAATTACAAAATATAATCTACTTAAAATTAATTGTTTTTGAGATACCTATTAATCTAATTTCTTTAATTAAAACGTTAATTTGATCAAATTAAAAAGATGTTAAAAATTTAAAAAATATTTTTTTGAAATTATAACACAGCCAGAATCTGTTATTTGGAGCCAACAGTTCAATTTCTGTAAAAATAAAGGTTCCAAGACCTCAACACCCCTAAGAGTATGAACTTGTCAAGCAAATAATAAACCACGTACTTAATAAATAATTAGCTATTTCAAACGTATATACGACAAATCGAATAATTGTTTATTTATTTTTAGCACCACGTCTTACTACCCGTTCGGTTTATACGCTTAAGTACTAATTACGCTAAAGGATTAAGAATTGTGAAGGTTAAATTAGAGGAAGTGAACCCGCATTTGCGTGGAGGGAGAGTGGAAAACCGTTTAGACAAAAACTCCTCCCAGTTCACCCGACTGAGATTCGAACCTCAATCTCCCCATCCTCGGCAGTCAAACTCAAAACGAGAAGCGCGTTAGCTAACTACGCCGTGGAGAAGAGTAAATCGAATAATTAAAAATAAAATAAGTTTCCAAGAAGTCGTTTAGCAAGACCACCGATATCCGTGTCTTGTTTCCGTCATAGGCTAACGACGTCCCGTCCTCGACCTTCGACGATAGAAGTCACGCCACCAAACTTGTTTCATATCCTTAGACTAGGCTAACCCAGTTGGACTTGTCCTTTTTATACTATTGCTTGATTTCAATAATTCAAACTAATTGAGAACTGGATTGGTATAATATAGAGGGAGAACTTTACTCGAACGGTTACACATAAAGTCTGTTCACCGTAGGAATTGTTTTCTGAAAGGCCTTTTTCCCTACCAGAAATCTACTATATAGTAGGATATTGGTAGGAAAAAAGACATTTCAGAGATAAATTCCTACCGTGAATGGAGTTTATATATTCCACCGGATATGTTCAAAGACCATCAATGATGCAATAGGTTATATAGGTTCAGTGTCATATCAGTTTGAATCTGTAGCAAAATTATCCCCCTAGTAATTCGTTCTCTACAAGGGTCCATCCTTAAGTTACGTAAGGTTTTTTGGAGGGGCGGGTGAGGGGGGCAAGCATTTACTTACGTTTTATTATGAAGGGGGATGGGGCCATCCAAATAAATCTTACGTAAAAAAAATCCAAACAAAAATTTTTCAGAAAATAAATATATTAATTATAAAATTTCACTCATTTTATTTACTTATGATGTGTCACACCTAATTTTATTGCAATTAAAGTATTATAGAATTTCATATCACTCGTTTTATAATCTCTATGTCTAAAAATAATCAAACGATTAAAATAATATAATATACGAAATCGTAAAAAAATTACGTAATATAGAGTGGGTGGGGGTAACGAAAAATTTTACTATTCCTTACGTTGGGAGAGGCAGGAGGTCTAAAATAAGGGGAAAAAACCGCACGTATAATTCATTCACTAGCTAAGTTTAGCTGGATGACTGCTCGAAATGTTACTAGAAGTAATCTCTAATATATCACTACGCCAACAGCTGACATCTATCACTTTGGATGACTGTAATGAAAACAGATGGTAATATATTAATGTGATAGTTAACCACAGTAATTTAGGCCAATACTATTTATATATTTATTTGAGGACGGACACAAAGTTTATTTATCGTTTTATTCCACTTACAAAAATATTCACACCACTTTCACAAAACTTTCTAAAGAACATAACTTCAAAATGGCGGCTGACGAATTTAAACCATATGATTGGACATGACGGTAAACAAGTGTTTTACAATCATGCAAACACGCAGTTGATGAAAATATTTTATTCAGTTAAATATTTCAAAATACGATTAAATAATCATAAAAACATTTATTTTATGTAAAAAAAAGATGACAACAATTTTCTCTTTTCCAAGTAAATACGATGCCTGTATTAAAAGGATTGATGTGTGCACTATATTACACAAAATCAACAACGTTCCAAAACGAAGCATAAGTACTTTTAATTATGTTTAAAATATTGTTTCGATTTGGATGGAAATGAATTATTAGAAAAAATGAAATAGTTTGAGAAAACTTAAGTTTACGTTATTTTTAATGTAATATACAGTGATATTTTACAAGTGTTGGCAACCCAAAATCTAAACATATGATTTTCGAACTGTCATCCAGGTAAAAAAATGATCGTGAACGGACTTTATTTATTAAAGGACAACTCATAATCCTCTTACCTGCAATGGTGGACACGTGGACAAAGGCGTTAGAGACTAGCCTTGTCTAGATCGTCGGTGATGGGGTGTGGGGATTTTTTTTTTTTACGAAATTAAGCTAGTTTTAATAATTTTCTTTTAAAAGACAGATATATACTTGTTCAATTTGCTAATGTAATACTACTAGTACTGGTTTCGGTTGCCGCATGGTCTCTTAATTAAGGAATCACTCTTGTGGTATATTGGACTGTTGATGACGTGGAGATAAGGGTAGGCTGGTATTTCATAAATACTTTTACCCTCTACCTCCAAGCAAACGCAGATACACTTCCTCTAAATACACCCCTCCATATCCCTTGTGCATTAGTGTAATTAGTACATAGTCTTATAACCTGAAAGGGTAGTAAGACGTGCTAAAAAAAATACTACCAGTATCTTCTGCACATGCGTCTTTACGTAAACATCGCTGAAAACTATGACCTGCGCTACTACCTAATCGCGTTCAAGTTTTAGTTATTGTTCTTGCTTATAGTCATCAGTGTGGTTGATCGTATCCTCGGTAAAAGTTGGCTTGTACTGAACTAAGTACTAAAACATCGTCCATGTGTACGGGATACTATTCTTGATTGAATAACAGTCAGGCAAACCAATAATTTAATGTTATTATTATTAGTACCACGACTTACTACCCGTTCGGCTTGTACGCACTTACGATAATGTGTAATGGTAGGGTGATTGTGAGATTAAATGGAGGACCAACAGTTTAACGTGGAATCCGAACCACGAGGGAGGCCTGGCATTCCACACATTCACAAGTTGTGATTAATACACGTCCTGACAGAGGTGACGGAAGGGTTTGCCAATCAGATAAATCTGTATCGGGACTGAGGATTGAACTCGGGACTTAACATGTAGAACTATTATATTCATCCTTTCCTTCAAGGTCAACTTTTGATTGGGAGGGGAGGATAAAGATTATCATTATTATTATTATTAGCACCACGTCTTACTACCCGTTCGGGTTATACGCACTTACGCTAATGTGTAATGGTAGGGTAATTGTGAGATGGAACGGAGGACCTACAGTTTAACGTGGGATCCGAACCACGGTGGAGGCCTGGCATTCCCCACATTCACAAAATGTGAAGATAAATAGAATAGTCGAAGCTTAGTGAGCTTCTGAAAAACATTTATCAGGTTTGGGAAGCACTAAAGATAATAGTGAAGATATATTCGCTACATCGTCATACTCGCTAGGCTGGCAACTTCTTAGAATGTATAATTAATGCAACGCACTAACCGTACAAATTAACCCTGAACCTCTTTATTCTTGGTTAACGACGTTGGCTACTTGCTGATTTCACAGATATTTTGTAGAACGGGTTGAAAAAAAGCACACTAAAGACGCGGTTACATGTCACGTGGTTCAGCGAGCCTATCTCAACCAACCATAGGCCGTTTTGACACAGGTGGCTAGCTATGGCTTGTGGTGCGTTATTTGCTGGGGTTCCACCGGCATACGGATCAAAGGAGCACATCGGTTCCAAGGTTCGTGCAGGTTCGTGGTGCAGGCTCACCTCATCGTGGACGGCTTGCTGTGCAGGTCGCAGTTTAGGGCGGTCGCTCTTTGTCACGGCTATGATTCAGTACTGACGGCAAGACAAACGGTTCCAAATTGTTTCTACAAATCAAATGCGTCATAAATATGAACGAATCACGTACCGTTCTGTTAGCCATGGTTTTCCATCTGCTCTGTGGTTCCCTGGTTCGAAGAACCATGCACCTTGTAACTACGCCCTTAGCCATCAGCTATCACAATAAAAGAGAGGTACGAAAATGATCAGTTCACCTTGACAGATCTCTTGTCTATTTAGTGATAGCGATCCCCCTCTTCCTCTGACGAGTAAACACACTCGCTCTAATATTTGTGTCTGGGCAGCATTGACTTGCATTTGAAAATTACCTTTTTATTGTTTCATATTCTAGATAGACATATGCTCCCAGGGACTTATATTAATTTGCGTCTTGGAAAGAAGAATTTTAGCACCCATTTTCATTAGTAAGTACCTATTAAAAGAATATATTACACAAAGACTACTTCAAGATCCGAAAAATAATTATGTAACAATGTAAGACCATTATGAGAATTTTAAATCATTTTTTGTTTTATTGATGTTATATTTTTTTAAAGTAACTTTAATATAAAATTAACATGGGAAACCACATATCTACTTACCACTACTTCACAGGTAAGCAACGTCCTTAAAGTTTTTCTAGAATTTGGATCGTAATACGTAAAAGAATTTTCTCAGAATGAGTTTATCTATTGGCCATTGCGTTTATCCGAGCATGTTTTTTGTGGCGTCTTTGAAGCCCTGAACAGTAGTTCACAGAAACCGAGCGAGGAAATCCCAACCACTGATGAGAATCTCCGCAATCATTCTCGAAAGGAACGACACAAGTCATCCTCAGAATGACGCTCAAAAGTCCCTTGCGTGCGATCCATGCGTTTTTTATGTACTGTATAAGATTCTGTCTGATATCGAATGAAAATCATTGAGGTTCTACCGCTATGTGTTCATCGATACTATAACCTGATTAGGATAAACACGCATTGCAAATTATAGATATTTTGTCTTAAAAACATGGGGGGGGGGGATTTTTATTTAGATATTAATTAATCCCAAAGACTGAATGAAATGCATTAAAAGGGGGGCAAGGGCAGGAGCTATGTTCCAATAGTCATACATATAGGCCCTATTATTAGAATAACATATATGTATAAATAAATATATATATGTAGCAAGAGGCGTTGCTAAAGAACCCTTTCTTGAGGAAGGTCTATCCAGTCCACCTCATTATATCTTATCACTATATTTTAGCTAATTCTATCAAGTACACCTCATTATAACTTTGAGCTAGTTCTATCCAGTCCAACTCATCACATCCTATCCCTGTCTTGAGCTAGCTAAATCCAGTCCAACTCATTACATCATATCTCTGTCTTGATCTAGTTGTTTCCAGTCCACCTAATTACACCCTATCCCTAACTTTAACTAGTTATAACCAGTCTACATAATCACACTATATCCCTAGCTAGTTATATCCAGTCCACCTAATTATAACCTATATTTATTTGGAGATAGTTTTATCCAGTCCACACAATAAATGTGAATGTAATTTTAAAAATACATAGGTGCCTTGGATTCCAGTACAATACATTGACTACAGGGGCGGATCCAAATAATGTTCATAGGGGGTCATAAAAAAACATAATTACTTAAAATGTTAGATTTCTGCTTGAATCCATTTAGGAGTTTCTCATTCATATTTGATCTTTTGTATATTTTAAACCATGGTCATCCTCTCAATTTTTTTTAAAAAGCAGATAGCTTTTTATAAACTATTTGGAGTGCCCTCTAGCATTAAAAAAAAGTGTTCACTCTAGAAACTATGAGTAGTCTTCATCTCACTTTTTTAAATTAGATTCTTTTATAAGCCATTTTAAAGTGTTCCTCATTTAAAAATTTTCGAAGTTTGGATGCCCCTCGAAGCTATTTAAAGTGATTGTCACCTTAATTTTTTAAGATGGTTAAAATACCTCTAGAAGATAATCTATGAAGTGGTATTTCACAAAAAAAAATTGGAAATTGAATTATTTTAGGACCTAGGCTATTTGGGGTGGTCCTCGTCTGAAAATTCTTCAAATGAAATGCATCTAAAAGCTATTTGGAGCTGTCCCCTCCTAGACATTTTTTGAAATTTGGATGACCTTGGAAGCTATTTAGATATTTCCTCCCCTGACTTTTTGTGCCAGTTAGATGCTTCTAGTCTAGTAGTTATTTGAATCGGTCTTCTCCGGCAAACTTCTGACAATAGAATGCATCTAGAAGTCATTGGGAATTTGATTTAAGGCAATCTTTCAGCTTCATATTTGATAATATCAGAGGATTTGAAATATATCTAGGAGGAATTTATCCCATGGAGGGGTTAATTATTTCCAGGGGGCAGAGTCCCCCACAGTTCCGCTTTTTCTGCTGTCTACACATACGCTATACTCGGTATTCATGGATGAACTGCTCTCAGGCGATTATTAGTCCTCTTTGATGTGCGGTAGTTTACCGTCTCTATGTGGAACATTGTTCGTTACTCGCTATGCACGACAAATATTCATACATGAAAACGAGTATTTTTTTCACACTTGAGGGAGTCATATTGAACAAAGAATAAACGTGGACGAATAAAGCACGTGTGGACCCGGCTTTAGAGGTGTCTGCGCGTAAAAACATACAAAAAAATAGTATAATTATTTATCTAAGTTGTATTTGACTTCTAAAATTTGAACTTTCAATTTGTTTTTTGTATTAATTTTCTAACCTTCACAGGGGGGTCAACTGACCCTTTGATCCTCCTCCCCTGAATCCACGCCTGTATGTATGTATGCATGTATGTATGTATGTATGTATGTATGTATGTATGTATGTATGTATGTATGTATGTATGTATGTATGTATGCATGCATGCATGTATGTATGTATGTATGTATGTATGTATGTATGTATGTATGTATGTATGTATGTATGTATGTATCCATGTATTTATGTATTTATCCATGTATGTATGTATGTATGTATCCATGTATGTATGTACGTATTTATCTATGTATATGTGTGTATATGTATGTATATATATATGTATGTGTATGTAAGTATGTATATATATATATATGTATGTGTATGTAAGTATGTATGTATCTATGTGCGTATGTATGTGTGTATGTCTATATGTATGCATGTCTGTGTTTATGTATGTATGTATATGTAAGTATGTATATATGTATGTATATTTGTATGTATGTGTATGTAAGTATATATATATATAAGTATGTGTATATGTGTGTGTATGTATGTAAGTATGTATATATGTATGTAAGTATGTATATGTGTGTGTATGTATGTAAGTATGTATATATGTATGTAAGTATGTATGTATGTGTGTATGTCTATGTGTATGTGTGTATATGTATGTTTTTGAGCATGTGTATGTGAGTGTGTGTGTACAGATTATAGCACTAACTCCCACAAGTCACACCTGTATGATGTACCTGTATTTAAAGCACCACACACTCGGTATTGTTTGTTACAAAGGGTTCCGTTCGAGTATTCTCTCTGTCTCTCACGCGAGCCCCAGACAAGGAGGAGGAAATACCAATCCGCCCACACGTCCGACCGAGACGGAAGAGGATCCAAAGAGGAACCAACAACGGACGGATGCAAAGTAAAAAAGAGAGAGAAAAAAGAGGAAAAGCAAAAGGAGGTGCGGACATTCTATCCTCTGAGATAGTTACTTTATTTATTTATTTATTTTTACTAATTTTGTTTGAAAGCTTCAGATATAAATGTTGGTTTTGTGGGTTGTTTTTTTTTGAGCGCGTCTTTGTAGTCTTTTAAAACCGTGAATAGTTCGGAGCGTCCAATCTTTCTTCTAGAGTTAGGAAACACCACGGGACAACCGAGTTTTTAACAAATATAAACATATATATTCAACAAATTATGAGTTTTTTTAAGCTCAACTTTACGAGATACTAAATGGAACGACACAATAGGACACTCCGTTTACTTTGACGGATTACATTACACTATGGTCCTATTTTGTAAGCTAGGCCATAGTAGAATAACTCAAGGTAGGCTTGCTACCTGAGAGGGTAATTGAAAGGTAAAACATAATTATTGTTTCATGCAATCTTATTATAGTTTGTAACCACATTTTCAAAAATTAGTCATCAGTATATTACTCTACAATATATATTTTTTATTAACGCATTAGCATAATTAATACATATGCGTGAGATGCAGTGTTAATATATAATTATATTGTCATATCTTATACTCACCAGATATCTGTTTTAAAGGAAGTAGATATATTTTACAAAAATGTTGAATTTAAAAATATTGGTAAGCTACCCTTAATTTGAGGGGTAGACATTTAAAAAAATGCTTTGAAGTATGACAATATAATATCTAAATATCGAGTTTGAACATAATCCACTATGCCATTTCGTCTGTAGCCTCAGGTGCATACAGATAGGTGGACAGACATATTGACGATGCCACAGGCAGAATTGTAAAACCTTATTTTTTGCGATTCAAGGGCACACAAAATATTAAGATTCTTTATAATCTTGAAATCAAAAATGTTCAGGAATTATGTTCTCCTTATGAGAACGTATAAAATTGCATTTTTAGACACTCGGACAAATCTGTCAGTCTCACCTGTTACGATTTTCCAGCGAAGAAAAGGTCATAATTCGAATCCTGGCTAGGAGTAGTGATAGGGATTTTTCATAATTAATGTTTGTCCACTTCCCATCCCCGCAAATGTGGGTACATCTCTTTGGTTTTTAGATTCTAACTTCATCATCTCTAACCCTTCATGAGGACGTGTAACAAGTCGTAGTACATAAAAAAATCTATCTAGCCTAAGGTATAAGATGGAAGAAATTGCATTTGCATCAGCTTGGAGTGTGAATGGAAAACCAACAGGGTTAGTCACATTTACCACTCACATTGAACCAGGCTGAGATACAATACTCGGTCGTCCTAATAATGACTATCCATTCTATTTCAAGCTTGACGTCTTGGAACACGTAGCCACCGATGTGGGTCCCAAGTTTAAGTCAAACATGCACTCAGCTCAAATAACGATGTTGGTGATTTTTTAAATAATTAAATATATATATATATATATATTAAAAAATATCCCAAGATAACCTACCTGAACATCAAAGTATTTAACTACCTTTTATCAGATCAGTCAAAAGAGAAAGGGGGGAGGGAAATGGAAGCTTGTGTTCGTGTCTGTACTCAGCAGACCTTATTCTCCATCCTCTCCCCCCTCCCCCCTCCATTCCTCTACCCCTACCTTTAAACCCTCTTTTGCACCCTCTAGCACTAACCCCTTGCTTGCCACCTTCAACCAACTGCTGTCTGTCTGTATGGTAGCTCTTTTAATTTCGACTACTTTTTAGGTGAGGTTTTTTTTGTAGCTATTTTTTTTCTTAAAAAAAAAGAGGGGGGAAATAAAAAAAACACGCTTATACAGCCGCTCTATTAGTAGTACAGTGAGTTTTAAGAGTAGTCCGTGTCAGATGAATTCTTGTTCAAAGAGTCTCTTTTTTTCATAACACTCGTTGCTTGGATAGGAGAAATATGGCGTATATTAAAGGCTAATTTACGACTTACGTAGCTACTGAACGTGCAGGAGAAAGTATTGTAATAGCGTAAAAATGTTTATCTCAATATACTGATGAAACGTTTTATGTGCCCCCCAACCTCATCCTCATCCCCTCACCATCAAACTAAAAATAAACTGTTCAGTGCCTTTCCTCACATAGAGCATGTTCATATTTATATTTATGTGCTATTAGTATGATAATTAAAAACTAATTTAAAGTATGAGTACCATTGTAATAAAATATTGATCACATTGATCTCACCCCATAACTCTTCATATAATTGTACAGTTAGAGTAGCCCCATGGCTTCTTTGGTGCTGATTGACAGTTCACAGCTGACTTCTGATGGCTTTAAAAAAATATCAGACCAAATTATGTATCCCTACGCCGAACCAAATGATCTGCAAAAACATGTGTTTAGCAGCTGTCACTTCTGACAGTCAAAATTTATGTATATACCTAAATGTTGACTGTCAGCTGTCAGTCAGCACCAAAGAA
>CABFVX010000193.1:58888-74761 GCA_902151425.1 Timema shepardi | reverse complement strand
GGGGGGGGGGGGGGGGGGGCTAATGTATAAATACAGTAAATTCCCTCTATACAGAACCATGTTAGTCCAAAATTCAGAATATTCCAACGCACACTTTTCTGAAAACGAGGGAAAAAATGTTAGTAGAATGAAATATATGTTATTGGTTGACAAACTCAAAGCTAAACGAGAATTGTACGAAACCATTGTACCTAGTAATAATGCTTAATATTCACATGTTGTAGTCAACACATTGTGTACGTATTACGTGTTATACATCAGTTAAATAAATGAAAGTTTGATTAAATTCGTGGAAATACTATATTCCTGTATTCTCACGTTTAGTCAGAATTGTTCAATAGTTTATATAACAAAACGTTTTTTTAACCAAAATAAATAGAATATGGCTCCAGTAGAAACATAAAGCTTAATTTATTTATTTTCATGTAAGGAATGGTGATATCAACCGATGTTGAATATCTTACATGAGCATAGTAGCACTAGAGGAGAAACTTTTTAAATTAAGAGAAAAAATTGTCGTTAAATCCCAAGACACCCTTGACAAATATATATTCAACAACTGTTGATATCACCATGTGAAGAAAATTAAGTACTATATTTCTACTGGAGCAATATTATGAGTCATTTTGACAACAACAAAAATGTTTTGCAATAAAAACCGCAAAAATGCTGACTTTTTCTCGCGTATTCTGTACACCCACCTTAAAGTCGAACAAGAGAGAACTGAAGAATAGGACCTCAGGCCAAAAAGGATGAAAATGGGAGGATTTCCTTTACCTTCTTTACTCCGAGAGTTCTAGAAGCTATTTTTAGCCTAGATTTTCCCATCTTCCAAATTCTCTCGTCTAAATAGTTGTGAAATTTCCGGATCCACAGGTACAGTATTTACCGTTGTTGGGGGGAGGGGGGTAGAAACCACTCACCTTCCCCTATTCACCCCTCCATCCCCCCCCCCCTCAGGCAGGCAACATGGTTTATAAATGGAATTGTATAAACAATATTCATCTTTGGTGGTTTCCCACAGTACAGTAATATAACAAGTATTTTCAATTAAACCTCTTCGCTGTGACTTTTTGAGTGACAAGGTTAAACTACCCGCTTATGTGGACTCAAGGTCTAACGTGCTACTCTCGCAGTAGACTAGACTGTCGATGCCAGGAAGAACGAGGTTCAAATCTCGGTAGGATGTACTAAGGGTGTTTATTGTTTCCTAAATGCGATTTTTCCACTCTCGCTCAGAGAAAATTCGGGTACACTTTCTATTAGCATAGCCTTCCTAATCCCTAAAATCATTAATGTAATTAGTACATAAGTGTATAACCTGAACTGCTAAGACGTGGTGCTATACATATATAAAATAAATGGTACGTGACTCCGCATGAACTTTCTCGCTCTATTGTTTAGAAATAGAGATACTCAAAACTCGTAATCTAATATACAATAGCAAACCCGAGAACAAATTACGATATACATAAGTAAAACTTTTTTATTCGTGGCTTTAAATTAAATTCTAACATTTTATTTTTAAAGAATTGACGTCTTCATTTGTATATTTAGATCAATACAAAATATCGATATTGGGTCCCCAAGAGTCAACACTTCGTATTAATATGTTGACTTCCGTTTAAAATTTTCGTCATTTTACTAGGGTATATCTTATGGTTATTGCATTGCTATTCAATTTCTCTTTCATAAATTTTACCAATTAAATAGGTAATTTCTGACTATTGAGGTTAAAATGAGAGAGATAGAGAATCGTTAGAGCTGATTTTGAGAAAACGGATTTTTTCTCTTTTCATCCTTTAGTAAACTGCTATTAATTTTAGGGTTAAACAGATGGCGTTGCAAAAACAACTTTTTAGGGTTCGGAATGTCACGAAACTTCGACATCCATTAACATCTCGTGCTAGATTTTTTTAAGGAATTGTTATACTCTACCTTCAAGTGTTGGCAAAGTTAAAAGAAAGATATATTTGTGTATAACTTGAAAACTTTTGGTTTTATAAAAATATATTTCAAGTAAAATATGTTTATTGTAAATAGATCCATATGTATTCAATGATAAGTAATTTCATATGTCAAATACTTCCGGAGATAAGATTAAAATTTAGAATTTAGGCATCAGACCGGAACCCTTAAAGTCATTTTGACGAAAATTTTAGAGTAGCCATTTGGTTTGTAATATTGGTCAAAGCTTAGAAATGAAATTCATACAAAATCGTTTAAGCCGATTTTGATAAAAATCTGTTTTTCTCTTTCCACCCTTGAGGAAACTACCCTTAATTTTAGGGTTGGATATCCAATTCCAAAAATCCCTTGGGGTAAGCCAATGAAAACCCTATATACCCAGTTTTAGCCCAATAGGTAAAACAGTTTAGGTTCTAGCCCGAGGTACAGACTGACAGATAGATGGACAGACAGACGGCATTGCGAAAACAACTTTTTAGGGTTCGGAGGGTCATGAGACGCCGACCATCATAAAAATCTCAAGTTCAATTTTTTTTTACGATCGCAATACTTACTCTACCTGTAAGGTAGCGAGAAAGTAAAAATAGTGATATTGGGTCCCCAAGAGTCAATCAACACTTCTTTTTAAGATATCGACTTCCGGTTTAAAATTTTTGACATTTTACTAGTGGTTGCACATCTTATGGTTATTGCATTGCTACTAAAATCCTCATTTATAAATTTTGACCAATAAAGTAGGTAAATATTGACCATTGAATCTAAAATGATAAAGATAGATCATTGTTGTACAAACATTTCTCCTAAGAGGGTGAAAGAAAGAAAACATACACTTCATTTGATAGAAATTCAAAAACCCCATTTTTTGGATTCGGGGGTCATGAAACGTCGAGATTCATCAAAATCTCGAGTTTGATTTTTTTTTTTACGATCGCAATACTTTCTCTACCTGTAAGATAGCGAGAAAGTAAAAGAGATTAAACTAACAGGGGTAAAAAAAAATTACAAGTCTAAAAGTTATAAAAGGAAGATATTAAATAAATAATATATAAATTAAAACACGAATGATAAACGGCGCCCAGATTTTGATGACATATCTTTTTTTTTTTAAATACATCACAGACAATGCTCATGTTTACATAAATTTTACCCGTGATCCCCTGGTTGTGGAAATGTTTTTTTCCATCTCATTATTTGGTAATTTTATATCGTTAGTTCATGTTTTCTCTTTTTTATGTCCTTTTGGTTATTTTTAGACATTTTTAAGTCATTTTTTTGCCATTAACTGAATAAGTTCTAAGCATTTTATTGAATAAGAATATTTTTAAATATTATCAATATAATATTATAAAAATGCATTAATACTCAAATAGACTTTTTTCAATCACAAATTCTCCGAATAACACGCATGCACACACCTAAGTCGAGCATTGGAGGCGTAACGAGGGATGAGGGGGAGGGGGGGAGGCATTTATCCCTATATAAAAAGAAGTTGTGTTCCCTTCCTACCGTCTGGAATAGATTTGTCCCTTCTCCTGAAATAAGTTTTCTTCTCTCTAGATTTAGTTACCTCCCCTTCGATATTCTCGAATATGAATCTGAAAAAAAAAAAAAAAAAATCGGCTGAGTTGCATTTTAATCAATTATTCGGATGTGTTTATAAAATTCGACCGTGTCCTGTTCATTGAAGAGTGTAAAACACAGTTTATCAGTATAGTGCTGTCACATTACCCAATGTACCGTGCAGCGTTACGTTTCAAACGAATAATTAGTCACTGCTATGAATTAATAATACAGATTACTCTAGCCTGTATACTGAAATTATACGAAATAACTCAACTGTATCTCGTAATTATCGCAANAAAAAAAAAAAAAAAATGGCCTGGTGTAAAATTCAAAATAGGTTCTTGAAGCATTCAATTTTAATAAATTTGACATGGAAGGTATATTTCAAACAGTGATAAGGAGACATTAAATAAATTAAAAAAAAAACAGACAATGACTACTTTAAATAACTTCTAGAGAAATCTATTTTTCAACAAACTTCTGGGAGAAAACCACTAAAAATAGCTTATAGAGGCATCCAAATTTCAAAAAGTTTATAGAAAAGACCATACCAAATATCTTATATAAAAGCATAACTTTAAAATAATCAGACTAGGGCTACTCTAAATATCTTCTTGGAGTAACTATTTTTCAAATATTTGCCGAGAGAGGGTCCACAGATAGCCCCTCACTTTGGCTAGTTGTGGGGTCTCCAAAATTTTTGCCATGTGAGCCACGTAATATATTTTACACATTTTTGGGGGCCAAAGTAACGTTCACCTGTTCTTCAAGTAGCATTATTTTTGCCCTGAATTTCTTGACATGTGCATATAGATCATAAATAAAATTTGTTTCAACATGAAAATTTAGATTCAAGTCATATGGCCAGTCACGTCTATAAAAAAAATGCCACTTTCCAAGCTCAGTCAGTGTTTGATAAAAATGATTGACGTTCTCTGTGAGAAATGAATCAATTTATATGTAATAAATTATATTTATAATAATTAGTTAATATAATTACTTTAAAAAAATTAGGTAACATCTTTCAAGACTTTCCTTTAATAACCCTCTGGCAGGAGACTTGGAACAACCTAAAAATTGTCACAGTCAAGCCGTTCTGTTATCGGTATAAGGAATGGCGTCCGCGACTGAAAATAAGGGTTTGCAATTCCGAAAGCACTCTGGCTTGGTGTCATGGGGGAAGCACGCGAGCGGACAGAAACTGGACATGTCAAATAAACGGTGTGGCTAATAAATAACGAAGCAAAACAATTTGTTCTTTGATAAAATCTTGGAACGGGCCAGATATAATCTTTTGTTTGGCCGGATGTGGCCCGTGGGCCTTAGTTTGGAGAACCCTGGGCTGAAGAGTCAAAGCCCTTCAAACCACCTTTTTATTTATTTATTTCCTAATTTACTCCCGTATACATATAAGTTTCCGCCGACACTGAAGTCAAATAGAACCAAGAGAAGGGTGCCCGCAATTTTCTTCTGGTACCGGACCGAATCTGAGAGCATGGCTGACCTAGTTTCCACGTATGATCTATCGGATTTTTATTTATACTATACCATATCATACCTACCATCGTATCATAGGGCCAGTTTCATAGTCAAATTTAGTACGCCTCAAGTGCGGCGCTACACTAAATACAAGACGACACCAACCTAAACCAGAATGGAATGGGCCGTTCTCGCATAGGAAACAGGCCCATTCTATTCTGGTTTAGGTTGGTGTCGTCATGCACTTAGTGTAGCGCCGCACTTGAGGCGTACTAAATTTGACTATGAAACTGGCCCATAGTATTAAAGAAAATTTAGGTCAGATTTAGAGAAATAGTAACCCGTTTTTTCGAGGATAGAGAATAGAAAACCAGTTAGTAAAAAAAACAAAACAGAGTACACTCGACCGGGATTTGAACCCCAATATCTCCGTCATCGGCAGTTTTAGGTTATTGCTAGAATGACGCCTTGGACCATGTGGTCACCGAAGAGATTAAGATATGATTTTATTCGGCAAGCTCTAAGACATAATATTGAAACAAAATAACCACAAGTTCTTAAATAATTCTAAAAACAGTCTTACAACGTCAATAAAAATCATCTTAAAAATATTTATTTTGTAAACGTATACTAAACAAAAATTGTTTACAGCTCGGGCTGGAGATCTGGCCTAGTCACAAAAATGGCCGGTAGGAATCTTCCTGTCAGAATGTAGCTTATAAAATGTCATTGGACCCATATGTCTATCTAGATTAGGAAACCAGAAAAGGGTAATTTTGAAATGCAAGTCTAATGCTGTACGGGTGCAAATAGTAGATTGAAGCTTGATTCACACGTTCACCGAGAATATAAATCATAATCTGCCTGAGGGGTGTAGCAGTAATTCACTTGCTGTATGTTGACCCATGATGCATTGCAACGCTAACTTAAAACAGCTGATTATCAACATATTTGATTTTCTAGTGGATAAATATATATTTTTAGATCATTCTCACGACAGATGTTTTTCAAATTATAATTATGTGTCGTGGCACAATCCAATACATCGATACACACACTCTTTCCATTAACGAGTTATTTCAAATCTCTTCACAAAGTTTGCTACTGGCTGTAAAACGCATGCGTTGTCAAATACGCATGCGCACTGATATGAGATGGTTGATTCTGAGATTTGATTGGTTATCCTGTGCCAGGCATCTCAGGCAGAGCGGATGAAGTAGAGAGTTGAACTTTAGTGGAACAGCTCGCGCCGATAAAGTGAAAATCTTTTGATTAGCTTAGAGCTCGTCACGTGATTACGTTTCTATCCTGCGCTAGTTTTCCGGAGGAAGTGTGAATCCACAGTGTGTAAGCTCGCCAGTGGAGTAGGGTAAGGGCTATCAGCACATGGACAAGAGGCCTCGCAGGGTGAGCTATTCAATTTAATCCCTCTCTTTCTCTATTTTGTACATTCGTGTCTAAGTGCTTAGGTGCGTCAAACTAAGATGCAACCCGCTTTCTAAAATAGCTTTGAAATCACCAACATCGTTAAAGTAAGAATCTACCTCCTGATGTAGGATGTAGCATATCTACATGTTTGCGTCGTAGCATACTAAAACATGCCTATAAGTTACATCGTACAAAAACAATCAATACACAAACACACATCATCTTATTATCCAGGGTTTTAACACCCTACAATGTTACTCGTTGAAGGCATCGTTAAACACACGAGATAAAACAAATCCTCCCCTCATACACATCACAGAAAAACATAAATAAATAAAAACGTAAGTAATTGTCTAGCAGAGCAAGGTATTTTCTCATAATTCTTGACCAGCAGAAGCGACCAATCAAATCTCAGCTTGCTAGGAGGAAAGGGGGTTGGGGGGGAAAGTGGTGTTTGGATTACAAATGGCTGCTAATGTATCAGGGGACGGTTTTTGAATACATTATAATCTATCTGTTGCTATAGGAAGAGAGAAAGAGTGGGGTTGGGGGAGGGATATGGCCCTGAAGGGGTTAGGAATTTAACGAGTTAGTTTTATTGTACCGAAGAAATAGATACTTCATGGAGCTTACGTAGACATTTGGACATATTGTATAATGTAGATTCTGTGTTCGAATCATAATTTCTTTACGTCATATGTATAATGTTTTATTTTCTGAGGTGATATATAGTGGTACATTCAGGTGGTATATTAAAGGGTTTGTAAAACGCGTCATCAAATGTTTGACTCCTTAAAGTGTGGGTGTAGGTAATGCGAGAAAAGGCCCGTATTTTTGCATTGTTTATAGCAAATTTTTGATAAAATAGATTAAATATTGATTCTGTACAAACATAGAGTTTGACATTATTTACATAGTGATATCAACAGTTATTGAATACCTGTCATAAGAATTAAAGGTATAAGATGACAAACTTTTTAAATAAAGAGAAAAAGTTGTCATTAAATTCCAGGACATCCTTGACAGATAGTCAAGAACTGTTGATAGCACCATGTGAAGAAAATTAAACTCTATGTTTGTACTGGAACCGTATTTGGTTTATTTTGGCAAAAATAATGTTTTGATATAAAAAAATAAAAACATACATTTTCTCACGTCCAGCCTTAGGCCCATTCTATACGGACGCTGAAAGCGCCGCTTTCTTGACGCTGACGCCTGCCTGCACTTTGATTAATCTACACTAGACGTTAAAAATGGCGCGTTTTTGAAGCCGCGAGAACGCGATGAAAGCGCTGAACAAGATATACACGACATGGCATTTATAGAGCGGAACTTTTGCGTTCAATGGTGTGTTCTTCAGAAAATGGACACCGTGCAGATAGGATGTATTGGTGTGATTAATATTTAGGAGGGTATTATGAACCTTCTGAAAGAGAAGAAAGACGCTTGGGGACTCATCCATTACTAGACAATAATCTTTCAACAGGACAGTTGCATGCCATGTTGGAAAATAATTGAATAAACACAGATAAGTTTTTTTTCCAATATCATATACAGTAGCCCCATGGCTTCTTTTGTGCTGACTGACAGCTGATGGCTTTGAAAAGTTACCAGACCAAATTATGTATCCCTACGCTGAACCATATGATCTGCAAAAACATATGTTTAGCAGCTGTCACTTCTGACAGTCAAAATGTAAGTATATACCTAAATGTTGACTGTCAGAAGTCAGATGTGGGCTGTCAGTCAGCACCAAAGAATCCACGGGGCTACTGTAATGTCAGTGACGTCATTTGATGAGCTTTTGAATTTTGTTTGTGAACAAATAATAAAAACACGATATACGCTTATTAAGAAAAGTGTTGAAAAGTTTCAGTGAACAAACACAATACGAGAGAAGTCTCTCTTCGAAACTGCCACGAAAACTCTCTGTATAGTTTCACCAGCACTAGCAATGTCAACGTCGTTAACGCTTCCGGTTACGTTGAAAGATTGGGACGCCCAGCTAACGCCGACACACTAGACGCTTAAAACTCTCGTGTGGATTGGACCTTAAGGACTCTGCCTACCTGTGACATCATGGCTGGTCGAGATAGGATTTCTCATGTTAATGAATTTATGTTTTACTCAGAGAACTTTAAAGATATAACTTTAAACAAAAACTATAAATTCTTAAATAAGGTAGTTCTACAAAATAGTCCTACAGTGTCGAAAATGTATTCTTTTTATCTGTAGCTGTCCAATCTGTCTGATTGACATGCTACATATCTGAGCCCAACATGTCTCCATACCCCCTTCGCCAGAGCTGAAATCCTAGACATCATCACGAGTACTACTAAGAGTAGGTAGCAGTATGACTTCAAAATATGTCAGTACCATGGGCTTACTTTACATACGGATAGTTAGGAACAGAACAGCTGGAAGAAGATCATAAGGATTTTTTATATCTATATCGAAAAAAGGAAATCCCAAATACACAATTAATATCTATAGCGATGATAGTTTATTTTAATCTAACAACTTAAAAGAACTAATGTTCTGAGAATTAATCTCACACACTCATTGTTTGGTTTCCAAAACCACGGTTAACATGAGGATGTAGGGGACGCGAAAAAAGGTTAGTGTTTTTGCAGTTTTTATAACAAAATATTTTTCTGCCAATGAAAATTTAAAAAATCTCCAGTAGTAACGAAGAGTTTATTTTTTCTTTCCAATATAATATCAACAGTTGTTGAGTATTTGTCATGAACAACTCTAGAAATGAGCAGAAATTAAAAAAAATAATTGTCATACAAATTTAAGGACACTCTTGACAGATATTCAAGAAATTTTAAGTTTAACATGCGGATAAAATTAATCTCTTTGTTCATACTTAAACAATATTTCCTTTATTTTTGCAAAAAAGATAAAAAAGTGATGATATAAAAACCGCACAAAGCTGTCCCCTCCTCGCGTCCATTACATTCCTACCATAAGAGCCCCTATCATGGACCATGTGGTCACCAAAGGGGGCTATTAAAAAAAGTTTTTTTTCATTTTAATATATTAGAAAAACTTTACGTACACTCTGAACCGACTGATTATATCAGTACAGAAGAATTTCTATGAGCGAGAGTGGGTGACCTGGTGGTTTAGGGGTAAGGTGTCAGACTTCTGTGCTGACGGCCGGGGTTCAATCCTCGGTCCCGGCAAAGATTTATCTGATTACCAAACCCTTCCTTCACCTCTGACAAGACATCTTGTGAATGTGGGGAATGACAGGCCTCCACCGTGGTTCGGATTCCACGTTAAACTGTAGGTCATCCATTTCATCTCACAATCACCCTACCATTACACATTAGCGTAAGTGTGTATAACCCGAACGGGTAGTAAGACGTGGTGCTAATAATAATATGAGCGAGAGTGAAAGGGTTTATCAATTTCCGTGAAAGGTATTTTCCCACAACTCCCAGGCTTATTTTACATGCCACAACCGACATGGGACCGACGGATTTACTTACCCTCCGAAGTAAGTTGTGCTACGTAATTTTATCATTCAATAAAAATCCGTCGACTCCTGCTTGGTTTGAACCCCACGAATATCGGGTCTTGGGGGCGTATTTCATAATAAAATCGGTATAAACGCCAGAGAAAGGTGGCACTAACTACCATTCTGACCTGTTAGTCTCAACCTAGAAGGTATCAATTTTAATTGCACTCGACTGCCTTACAAGTGGAGGACCTTACCCCCGCCTCGCTCTGTGGCATGAAGAAGGACGTAAGGACAGACGGATAGACAAGACAGATAGATAGACGGACATACACAAAGCTGGCGACCCAGCACACCATCGGGGCGATGCGGTCAAATAAAACAAAAAATAATAATAATAAAATAAAGGAGAGAAAGAAGAGTTATACATATATAGTGTAGTTGAACAACAACAAAAAATATATATAAAGAAAAAAAATATTTTTTTTAAAGAAAAGAAAGAATAATAAAAAAATAAGAAAACAAGACCGCACGAGTTATGTAGAGTTGTTTGAAAACCTTGAGCTTATGCTTGTTTGTTGAAGTGACCTTCGTTTCACTTCTTCTTGGTCGAACACACTTTTTTTCTTCTTTTTTTTTCGAAAAATAGAAAAATATATATCTATATGAGGTGGAAAGATAAATGTAGAAGAATAACTTTAGGAAAAAGGTAAAACCAAATGGAGATGATATAAAGATGGGATAATTTGAAATAAAGACACGGTAGTTTGCTATTCCTTTTAATATTTTTTTTTACTTGTTTCTATCCTGGAAATATTTTCCCCAAGTTACCTGTCGGTATGATGGCCGAAGAACAACGACTTCTCTTATCGCCCACGTCTCGGTAATATACCATCAGCTTCTGTTAATTCCTTCCTATTCTTCTGTCGGCTGCATTTCTACCTAAGAGTATACGAGCTAGTCTGAGAGAACATTGCTAATAATTAGTAATTTCACTCCGATGAAAATATTTCTCTCTCTCTCTCTCTCTTTTTTCTTATTTTACCACCTTAGGTATTTCTCATTCGAATTTATCCTTAAGTCGTGGAACTATGTGAGAGAGAAAAAAGACACACACAAGAAAGCTAAAAAAAAAGCATTAGAAAAAGAACAAGGCTGATCAACAATTTTTATTTTAGTTTGTGAGAACTCCAAATTACTCAATTTTTTTTTACTTTATCATGTAGTAGAAAGTATTATAACCGTGAATATTCTCCACTTCGATATTGAGGTTGATTTTGGACGATTTGATTCAAAAAAGTATATTTTTTTTTACAAAATTGATATCGATGTCTGTTCCTGGGTCATCAGAAACATTTTGATATTTAGATGTTATGTGCTCACAACTTTAGGCAGGATCATGATTTTAATCCTAGCTCTAAAACTAATTGTATTATATTAAAGAACTGTATTTGAAAAAAAATTGTAACTATTATATTCAAAATATATATCTAGGTAGTGTTTCATATGATCAAGGTACACGGTGGTGCATCAGTCAAGCTATCCATAAACATTTAATACGATACAAATAAGGACACATTTATTCCCCTTAGTCTTTAACTCGGTTCCAAAGAATGATGGAAGGTAAAAATTTAATACCTTGTTAAGACGAAATATCTTAGTCATCTTTCCATGATTTGAACCCCAACCTCTCTGTCAACAGTCAACCAGATAATACGATATTAACGTCTCTTAACTTGTCTACTGGTGTGGGATAACATCTTTAGTGATACACCTAATTTAAATTAAAAAATTAACATCTAGCTGTCGTAACAACACATCGTGTTTTTCACAACGAAATAATATCCATGATTATGGCACCATAGTACCGAAACTTGTCGGAATGAAGTAATCCAGTCTCTTCCCAGTGCTGGATATCAAAAAAGGAGTAATGGGACAAAGAGACAGATAAGGCTTAGATTATTCTACATTACATAGCCACGTCATTTAATTTGTTTGACAGTTTGTAAAATGTTAACCTAATTTATATTATTTTATTTCACAACATATCTGGACTTAAGAACATTATTCGTACCACACTATATTTTATCTTATATTTTTGTATTCATATTTTAATGCATCAATATATGTTTTAAACTTTTCATCAACTTGTTTGAGATTTATCTTTCAATCGATGATGCATTATAGTTTTATATAAATGTTCATATCTTACACAATGTTTCTTCCCCAAAATTATATTTAAATTATACATTTTTGTGCTTGTTAATTTCACTTAGTACATCTACCAGTTTATTAACTGTTTAGTTTATAAATTAATTTTCTATTTATTTTCCTAGCTCAACTTATCTAAGTCTTAATTTTTATTATAACCACTCCCTGCGTTCAACCACATTTTAGAATTTTTTTCTAAAATGTGATTTAAATTATTTAAGTTTTTCGGACACATAATCCACTATTGGTTACAACCAAATTTGATTTATAGGCTCAGTTGGCAACGCGTTTGGCTACTTAACTAAATATATCTGGTTTGATTCCCAGCATGGTTACACACATTATATATATATATATATATATATACACGGAGGTTTGCCTTTTGCACTGGGGATTGAATGGTAATGGTGGTGTGTACTGTGTGCTATCACAGTTATATATTTAAATTAGTTTGTAATTATAGTAATTTGATTCATAGAATGCACCTTAAAGACGTTTCCTGCTTGTGATGTCATGGTAGGTCAAGATAAGATTTCCCATTTTAGTGAATTTAGAATTTACGTTTAATTCAGCGAGTTTTAATGATTTAACGTTGAAACAAAAACAATAAATTCTTAAATAATTTTCAAAATAGTTGTACAATGCCACAAAATTATTTTTATCGTATAGTGTTTTATTTTGTAGACGTAATTTTTTTATAACCTATTTACAATTCAGGCTATTTGGCTTGGTCAAGAAAAATAGTCTGTAGGAATCTTCCTGCCAGGATGTAGATTTTTAAAAAATCCGTGATAGTATATCTCTATCTTAAATATAAATCCAGAAAAGAGTAGTTTTAAAAATCAAGTCAATGTTTTCAAGGAGCAACTAGTAGAGTGAGGGGTGACCTGGTGGTCTAGGGGTAAGGTGTCAAACTTCTATGCTGGCGGCTGGGGTTCAATCCTCGGTCCTGGCAAAGATTTATCTGATTACCAAACCCTTCCTTCACCTCTGACAAGACATCTTGTGAATGTGGGGAATGCCAGGCCTCCACCGTGGTTCGGATTTCACGTTAAACTGTAGGTCCTTCATTTCATCTCACAATCACCGTACCATTACACATTGGCGTAAGTGCGTATAACCCGAACGGGTAGTAAGACGCGGTGCTAATAATAATAATAATAATAATAATAATAATAATAATAATAACAGAGTGAGTGTGTAAACTCGTCAGAGAAAGAGTGGAAGTGTTATCAGTAGTTACACAAGAGGCCCCACAGGGTGAACTACTAGTTCTCTTTCCTCTCCTATTTAGTACATTGGTGTTTAGGTGTGATATGCCTAGTATACTGCTTAGGTGCGTCAAGTTAAGATGTAACCTGCTTAGCAAAATAGCCTCGAGATCTCCAAGTAGGCACAATGCTGTATTAATTATTGAGCTGAAGCTTCGAAACCACTTAAACACACCTCAATTATANTAAGTTGTAGCAGCTAAAAATGACATTTTGTTTATGGATGACTAGCTCTAAGTTTATAGCGAACTACATCTCAAAACTGTGACATTTCACGGGGAAAATTTAAAATGAGTTAGTTTAAAACTTTTTTATTCATAAAATTATAAATTTAAAGTTTTCAATCTGATAGATCATTGGCTCCCAAACTTTTCCATAATGTGGACCTCCTGAAGTCACCACGCCCCTTCCCAACCCCCCACCCCCTCCTACAGGGTGAAATTAAAAACACAAGCACACACTTATAGAATTCTACGTAACTCATTTCATATTGGTAGAATAACCAAGATGTTTTGTTGGACGGTAATAAGAAAAAAAACCTGTGAATAGTGAATATTTTATATGATGTAAAAATACATATAAAACATATTTTAAACAGCTAGATTGGTTTCGTGGACCCCCACAGGCCACTTCAACGACCCCATTTAGGGAATCTCTGCTATAGGGACATGTTGATTGATACATTTTGCCTCAATTTTGGAATACTATTTTTAATAACATACCAGACCACTTTTTAAATAAAACGTAATTTCCCAACGTTTGAGACACGTCAAACCCCTGTACTTATCGTCATCCACGATACAGATCATACAAGACCGACGTCTACTCTACATGCTCATTGTGCAGGAAAAAACCCCATTTAAAATGGGGATGTACATAACGCGAGAAAAGGTAATGGTTTTTTGCAGTTTTCATAGCAAAACTTTGTTTAGCAAAAATAAATAAAAATATTGCTCTAGTAAAAATATAGTCTAATCTTCTTCACCTGGTGATATCAACAGTTGTTGAATATATCTCATGATTATAGCGGAATTAAATGATAAACTTTTTAAACGAAGCGAAAAAGTTGTCATTAAATTATAGGAGAGCCTTGACAGATACTCAGGAAATGTTCGTATCACCATGTGAAGAAAATTAAACATTATGTTTGTACTGAAAAACTAGTTGATTTATTTTAACCAAAAAATGTTTTGATACAAAAACTTCAAAAATACAGTCCCACTACACGTATGTACATTTTTTTTTTGACAGCTCAGTTGAATCTCTTTTAAAACCTAAACTCTCAGTCTCAAAGGTAATCAGAAATTTTGGTTTGCTCTTTGTGGCACAACTTACTATGTCTGGGAAAACCATGTTTCAATCCCAAACGGGTTTGTTAGGATGGGTTTTTCTTCCAGTAATAGATTTTCCCAGTTACACATTTTGGTCTGTCAAGCTGCAATTATATTCACGCATAGCCACACAAAACCAACTCATTTTAAAACACTTTTATTTCTGACCAAAAATAGATATATTATGCAAACCCTTCGCCTTCCTCCTGGATTTCCTTGACCTTTCCAAGGTCACTACGTGGCGGGCGGTGACGAAACAAGTAGCCACTTGACCAACCGCTCGCTGGATACCATTACTTCAATCCGAGTGAGTGAGTGAGCTACTCTTGTCAGCCATTGTCATTAGTAAAGTTGGTAGCACTGCAGCGCCAAGAGAGAGCACCTCAAATCCATTATTACACCTTTAGCTCGGGGGTCAGAAGTGGCGTCTGCCTACCTGAGCCGAGGATTGCGAGTTCCGAACAGATTTGGAAATAGATCTCTGTGATTCTCTGATATGTTTTGTTTCCCCAAACCATTCAATTATTGGTAGCCGCATGGTCTAATGTACCCAAGTCGAAACTGATAGCTTGGACTGATCAATCCAAATTGATCAATCAGAATTGATGGACTAAAATAAAGTCCCATCTACAGAATCCGTGAGCTTCACATCCTTAAAATCCTTAAAAATGTAATCACGCCTAAAAAGTTCTTATTTATATCCCTAATCAAGTGACCGTGAAAACCAATGAGAAAGTTGGAAACAACTCTTCGAAAGGAAATTTACTAAAAGATAGGTGCAAACAGACGATATTCCAGCTGAACAATTACTAACAAAAGTAGCTACACAAGATATTTTGAAGAAAACATCCAAGATAGGCTACATCTGAAAGGTGGGTTAATATATCTAAAACATGAAAAGAGTATAACTTAATCAACATGCTTCTATTATTGAACCAGCCGTTTCCGAAAAGAAAATTGCAAAACAATAAAAAATTATTGAAAATAAAAGTTCTTTTTCCCATAGATCGGCATTACCACGCCAAATTAAAAGAGCCAATCGCCTTAATGGATTGGTGAATTATTTTTTTTAATTGGAGTTTTGGACTTAAAGAGCTTTCAAACCGAATTTAACGTGTGTTTGAGGATTGGATGAGGTGGTGGTGGTGGTGGG
>CABFVX010000193.1:41945-58862 GCA_902151425.1 Timema shepardi | reverse complement strand
GGTTACACTCAAGCCATCATCACACCGCCGAGTGCTGTGGAGAAAATAGCATTGTGTGTAGGTCACCTGTGTTTATTTTCATACTATTTTTTTAGTGAGAAGTACCATATTTAATTGTTTCAATACATTTCTTTGTATTGTGAATTCGCGCTTTTGAGTGTTCAATGGCTACTTGGTTCTTGCAGGACATTAATATAAGACTGGTGTCCTCGCTTTAATAGCCAATCCTTCATCCAACATTTTATTTTCAACTCCTTTTATTTCCGCTTCTTAACAATAAGTGCAATTGTAGCACCACAAAGTTTCTTATATATATAGAGGCCAAACACAAAAACATGCCCAGCATCAACCACTCACCATTTTAAATATTATTTTGAAAACATTGTGAACATTTTAATAAAGAACTTGATATAATAATATAAAGAAAATTATAATTCTATCACTTGGTTGAGAATTTATATACTGTACATATAGAATTGAGATGGAATGAATATATATATATATATTATATATATATATTTGTACTATACTTAAAACATAAAGTGTGAGTTAACACATTTTTAGAAATCTTTAAAGAATGATAGGTTTGACATATGGACAATGTATGGGGCAGGCCCATGAACTATAGACATAAACAGTTATAAAGTCATTTAACACGTTAAAATAGAAACATCTAAATGTATAAATTAAATTGGATTGAGTTTTATAATTTTATATTGACTATAACATCTAACTTTTCATAACATTTATTATTATCATCATCATCACCACGTCTTATTACCCGTTTGGGTTACACGCACTTACGCTAATGTGTAATGGTAGGGTGATTGTGAGATGAAATGGAGGACCTACAGTTTAACGTGGAATCCGAACCACGGTGGAGGACTGGCATTTCCCACATTCACAAGTTGTGATTAATACACGTCTTGTCAGAGGTGAAGGAAGTGTTTGGCAATCAGATAAATCTGTGCCGGGACCGAGGATTGAAACCCGGTTTCCCAGCACAGAAGTCTGACACCTTATAGCTACACCCCCAGGTCACCTTAAAAATTTATAAATTTAGATGTCACTATTTCAATGTGTTAAAATAATAACTTCATAACTGTTTATGTTTATTATACATAGCCATTTACATTACACCATGTGTCAAACCTATAAGCCTTTCAAGATTTCTAAAAATTTGTTAACTCACACTTTATTGTGATAACGTTTAAAATATTGTAAACACATCTATCCATCCCACCTCAATTAATTTTACATATAATTATATAAAAATTATCAACCGATTAATTGAATTATAACTTCCTTAATACTTCCCTCAACCACTTCGGTGACAGAAAAGCTTGGTGGTTTTACATAAATGGTTTTTTACTCCACCAACACGCAAATACGGCTACACTTCCTCTAAATCTTCCTCATCCCTAACACATTAGAATAATTAGTGTATAGGCATCCAACCCAAAGGGTAGTAAGCTGCGATGCTAATATATATATATATATATATACAGTAGAGCTCCATCCATTCGAACTCTAGTCATCCGGACCCCCAAATATCAGGATTGTTATCAGGGAGAAGGAAAAAAGGGGGGAAATACTGTACTGTATAGTACTGAAATTTGTCACGCTGCGTTGCCGCGAATGGCGTGGTATTCGCCGGCCGGCTACTCTACCATTCCAAGGCCAAATGCCATCCCCAAACCCCAACTCAAATCTATTTAATTCTTGTCTACAGTAGCAATAAGTTCAAACTTACTGTCTTTTTTTTTTACTACAGTACTATAATGTGATTCCACTTCTCCGCATCATTGCAAAAATAATTTTTTTTAAAAAAAGCTATTTTAGAGTAAAATTTGCGTTTCCTTCCGAAACATTACCTTAAGTAAATTATTAATCCGGATTTTTGCATATCCGGATCACGTCCAACACTCATTAATCTAGATAGTTGGAGTTCTACTGTATATATATTTCGTTATATACAAATATATATGTGTATATAAAGAAATTGAGAGTTATGTATATATAAAACTCTATATTTCAGACTGACATGTGTATGCAAAAATTCAATTAAGTTCAGAATAATCAGTTTGGACTGAGAGCTGGGCTAAACATATGAGGGTTCCTCAAGGTGGGGGGATGTAGGGAACTCAAAGCTTTTGTTTTGCCAAAATAAATACAATATTGCTCCAGTACAAACATAAGAGTTTAATTTTCTTGACACAGTGATATAAACAGTTCTGGACTATATTTTCAAGATAGACCTGGAATTTAATGACAACTTTTTTCTTCATTTAAAATATTTCTAATCTAATGCCACCATACTCACCACACACACACACACACACACACACACACACATATATATATATACATATATATATATATATATGTGTGTGTGTGTTTTCTAGTAACTTTTATAATTGTCAAAACGTTCATTTCTATTTGAATCGGGTAGGTGACCTGGTGGTCTAAGGGTAAGGTGTTAAATTTCTGTGCTGGGGTCCGGGGTTCAAACCTTGGTCCCGGCACAGACTTATGTGATCACCAAACACTTCCTTAACCTCTGACAAGACGTGTATTAATCACAACTTGTGAATGTGGGGAATGCCAGGCCTCCACCGTGGTTCGGATCCCACGTTAAACTGTAGGCCCTCCATTTCATCTCACAATCACCCTAGCACTACTCATTAGCTTAAGTGCGTACAAACCGAACGTGTAGTAAGATGAGGTGCTAATAATAATATTTGAATCGGACTGTAGTAAAAAAAAAAGGAACAGAACATTTTAGTATTTCGGAGGTAACGTAACTATGGCGTAGATAAGGCCATTCATCTTGGATTTCAGAAAAAGAACGTCTCATCTTAGAGAAATGTCCGTGAAATATCCTGACGGAAAAATCAAACTGTGTTGGACCCCTCTCACCGCATCAGATCAGTCACATTGTGAAGCTGTCGAGATTACATTGGATGTTATAAAGATAAATATTTAAAGTTTATTTGTATTGTGCCACTCAATTTAAAAGATGTACTTTAAAATCTAAGTTTATTAACGTAGTTGCCTACTTGGTGTTTTAGAATATATTTTGTGGAGCGGGTTGCATCTTAACGTACTTAAGAGCTCACTATCACATTTTACACACCAATGTACGAAATAGAAAGAGAGGTAAGAAAATCAACATTTCACCCTGCGAGGCATCTTGTTCATGTTCTGATAATACTTACTCTATTCCTATGACGAGTGTACACACTCACTCTATTATTTTATATTGGGCATCATTGACTTGCATTCAGAATCCCTTTACTCTTGCTTTCTATTCTAGATAGACATATGCTTCCGCGGAATTTTTTAATATACATCCTGACAAAAAGATTCCTACCGGCCATTTTCGTGAATATACCAAATAGCTTAATTTGCCCCAGTTTTATAAAACATACGTATACAAAAAAAACTTATTTATAGTCCAAACAATAAGTTTGAGATAGTGTAAAACTATTTTTAGAATTATTTAATTTATTGTATCAATGTTATATCTTTTAAACCCACCAAATAGAACGTAAATACATTAACACGTGACATTCTTTCTTGACTTGCCACTCCGTCAGAGGTAGGTAACGTCCAAAGTGCTAAAATAACATTTTGAGTGATACCTTTCAATTTAATTTTGGCACGAAGTTTATTTTGAAGTGAATAAAAATATTTTCTTAAATAATTTGAAATTTCTGGGCGTCTGCAATGCGTCTCAGCACTTCATTGTGTGGCCATCTTTAGCATAAGATTGTTTTATGCAAACATAATCCTATTATTACATGCTTTTTTACACGATTTGGAACAAAATTCTCAAAATTAATTATCAGTAAAGTACATATTAATAAGTTTTCACTTCATGTTTAGTTAGTCGCATAGTCTAAGGCATTACTCTCGTGTAAGACTAGATTGCCGATGACAGGGATATCGGGGTTCGAATCTTGGTCGGGTATACTGAGGGTGTTTTCCCAAATAATGGGTTCTCACTCTCGCTTTACACAAATTCAGACACACATTCTCCATATTTAATCTTCCTCCTTCCCAACTCATTAGTGTAATTAGTACTTAAAGCGTATAACCCGAACGGGTCGTAAGACGTGATGCTAATAATAATAATAATAACAGACCTAAATTATCTATATGAGAAAGGAAAGTATCTATGTTATATAAATATACATTTATACAGGGTGGGACAGAAACCATTAGACGATTAGTAACAGGAAAATTAACACTTTAATTGAAAAGTAAATATTCACTAGCTACATAAAAGCTCCTTTTTGAAGATAATGTTACTGAGGTGAGCTCTACCGGGCGTCAGACAAACCTCAGCACGTTGTCCATCACTTTCCTCAGAATAGATCGTCTAACTGTTTCAATACCACCCTGTACTAGTGACTACAGTAACCCCATGGCTTCTTTGGTGCTGACTGACAGCTCACAGCTGACTTCTGACAGTCAAAATTTTGGCATACACCCAAATTTTGACTGTCAGAAGTGACAGCTGCTAAGCACATGTTTTTGCAGATAATATGGTTCGGCGTAGGGATACATAATTTGGTCTGGTAAATTTTCAAAGCCATCGGCTGTCAGCTGTGAGCTGTCAGTCAGCACCAAAGAAGCCATGGAGCTACTGTTGTTTGGGAAGAGGAAGGAAAATAACCTGGTGTAAACAAGGAACATCCTGGATAGATCTGGTCGGGATCAAGAATTTGTCCTTTGAGACGGAGATCCTTATTCTCAAGACGACCGTCCTCTTGATCTAGTGGTGGATGGATACTGATCTAGAGTTCCAAGGTTTTATTCCCAGAGGTACCCTTCTCAGAAGGGGAAGTGCTCTTATGGTCATCATTGTCTGGTTAATTAGGTTTGATTATTTCCACTGGCTCCACATCTTCATAATCAACTCGTTGTGTGCATGACGTGTAGACAACCTCTAAGGTATACCCTGGTCAACGTTCTGTTCGCACAGAGCGGTTAAAAGTCTACATACACAGGCGAAGGAACTAGATACTGCATCTTTCAAGCTCAAATATGCCTTAAGCTTGAAAAAAATTGCAGAGTTCTCTTGTTTTGTATTCGAGTCTATCTTGTTAAATCGGTCTAAGAAAAAGTTGATGAAACATTTATGTATTCTTGTATGAAAATAAGTTTTTTTTAGCGTATACCACGAGGGCTCGTCGGCTAGATGTTTCTGATCTTCCATTGATAGTGGCAGATATGTAACTGTCTTCTGAGGTTGGGGCACCATGTAGGGGCGGTTACTTTGATCCGATAAGAATATGTGATAATGATGATTATGAAGATGATAACTATGTGGTGCCAGTAGAGATTTTAAACGGCCTCTTTTATGCATGCGGCAGCCGTGGCGGATCCGCTAGTACCAATTTATAAACATGCGTTTCTCAAACGCTACCACTGTAGGCGAAATAGTTAGGCGCGCAGTGATACCAAGCCTAGCAAAAATCCTCAGTTCCGAGTTCCATATTCTTGGTTTTTCTCTAACCTCATAGATGAAACGTTCAGTGTTGAATTCTTCCATATTCAAACACAACACAACCTCACACGTCAATAACAGTAAACTGACGGGAGGGCACCCCTGAAGTTGGTGCAGTTCGTTTGGCAGTCATGCGAGCTGACGGCAGACTGTTACCGCTTGTATAAAAGGTCGCATTACACTCCATGTTCGAACGCTATGGTCTACAGTAGCCCCATGGCTTCTTTGGTGCTGACTGACAGCTTTGAAAAGTTACCAGAAAAAAATATGTATCCTTACACGCCGAACCATATGATCTGCAAAAACATGTGTTTAGCAGCTGTCACTTCTTACAGTAAAAATTTCGGTGTATACCTAAATGTTGACTGTCAGAAGTCAGCTGTGAGCTGTCAGTCAACACCAAAGAAGCCATGGGGCTACTGTACCAGCGGCTGGATATTTACAAAACGTGGCGGAAGGTTTATCGCTACCGCGTGTATAAATTGACTCATATAACTCAATGAAGTTAGACAACGCAGCGCCCCAACAACCTCAGCCGCAACCATGACCGCGACCGCGTCCGCAACCGCGCGCATAAAAGAGCCCTTAAGTCTGACTAACCAGATCATGGCAACCATAGGAACAGTTCCTCTTTCGGATAAAATACCAATCATGCCGCCGGGAATCTAACTCGGGGACTCTATAACAGTAGCCAGGAATGTTGACCACCACTAGACCAAGAAGCTAGTCAAAATAAATTTTATTTGAGACTAGTTTTAAAGGGAGCTACCATTTGAGCTGTGTCTATATTGTACACCTTAATTTATCATAGGCCTATTGTAAATTAGTTACCCTAACATCGGAAAAAGAAAGTTATTATTTTTGTTCCTCCTACATGAAACAAAACCTTCTTGACAATTCTTTGAACAATATAGTCAGTAGTTTACGTTAGTGCGAAGAGTATTAAAATGTGATTTAATTTATTCTAAACATGTCAACAAATATATTTTGAGAAAAGGTGAATTTGTTGAAGATGTATATTATTTAGCCCATATATTATTATTTATTTACTTAATTACTTTGAGCTGTAGACAACTTTGCTCTATAAAAGATTAATTAATATTTGTAATAAACTATATTTTGACAATTACCAGTCGAGATCATTGATTATTACATTTACAATAATTTTTTGTGTTTCGGTACATAATCTATATTATCTAAAAACTGGGCCGGAGGAAATGAGATTTAGAGATTTTCTTTTCTCTCTGTCTGAAGCAATGCCAGGTATTTCTCGTAATCAACTATATTGTATAGCGTCATTGTAATTTAGTAATTAATTCTAACTTGACAGGTACTTGACAAGTAAATAAATCAGTTTCTTCGCACAGTGTATACTACTGAAAATTAGTGCTGACGATCAAGACTGTCTCACCAAAGCACCTATTAATAGTTTTGTCTTTTAAATATGCTGTCAGAGCTACTCTTATTTGATATAAAGAGTTTGACTAATGGTTCATCGCTACTAACAAATGCATTAACATTGACCCTATCCGCTTCGGTGGCCGCATGGTTTAACGCGCTACTCTCGTGTTGGACTAGACCGCCGAAGACGGGGATATCATGTTTCGATACCGTTCGGGTGCACTGAGAATGTTTTTTTCCTAAATGGTTTTCCACTCTCCCTCCACACAAATGTGGTTGTCCTTCATCTAAGTTTAACCTTCCTAATCCCTAACACATTGTGTAATTAGTACATCGGTGTACAAACCGGACGGGTAGTAATACGTGGTGCTTGAATTTGTTTTAATCCTACCATCGTTAACTCATGTAATCGACTTATTTAATATAATTTTCTTTTCTTTAAATCTTGAATTGAGAGTCAGTTTGATGACCCAAGCGTCATCTTGATTAAAAATCCGTCGAGATAAAATTACTTTTCGAGTGGATGAACCCCCTTGAGACATACAGCTTCAGATTAAGAGAGTACATCACATGTCAGTCAACTCTTGTGACACAGTAGGCTTGAAATAGTAACTTTGCACAAACACTATTGCACGTGGATCGTATCTGATTAAACATTAACGGAGATAAAGAGTTAATAGAAGTTACTAATACTGAACATTGTTTAAATATTAAATTATATCCGGATAAAAACTGCATCGAAAAACCCATATCTGACCATTTTAGAATGGCTTCAAAGATAAGCACAGTGCACAAATCTTCATTCTGTCATAATAGAGACACACTGTAGCTATTAACGAGAAACTTTTTCACTTTGTCCCCCATCGTCACCCCGGAAAATTTCGAGTAATCATTCAAATACGAATGCACTGCACACATTTATGGAATATTGTAGGTCTTTTCTTTTCTCTTTTACTCCCAAACCTCGCGCGAGCCGGTAGCTGAGTTGGGCCAGCTATGATGAACGTTCTTAATACTCGTGATTAAGTTTTCGAATAGTTGGGGAATACCAAATGGGAAATACTTTTGGTGGTTTGGAAGCACTCAGGATGCCAAATAACATATTCAGGAATACGTCTACAGTTCAGGCGTGCTAGCCAATCACATGACCTTGAGGATAAGTAGAGCAGGTAGCTTCCGTGATAAAGCTGGTCAGGATCAAGCCTTCACACTTCTAGTCCAGTTCAGACGTGCTAGCCAATCACATGACCTTGAGGGTAAGTAGAGCAGGTAGCTGATTAAAACTGACAGCGTTATACTTAACTAATCAGGATACAAATTGCTCTGAGCCTTATAGCCTTGTATCTCACTCGATGTATTAGCGATTCCTAAGGAGACCCTTTCAAATATTCGAATTTTTGCAACAAAAACAAAAAATCTTGCCATTTTCTTAGGTACCTACTATTTATTTAGCACCACGTCTTAATACCGGTTAGGGCTATACACTTAAGTAGTAGCTACTCTAATATATTAAGATTTGGAAAGGTTGAGTAAAGAGGAAGATAACCCGAATTTGCGTGGAGAGAGAGTGGAAAACTATTTAGGGAAAACCACACCCAGTTCATCCAAGAGAGAGTCGAACCTCCATCTCCCCATCCCCGGCAATCTAACTCAACACGAAACTAGCGTGTTAGCTAACTACGCCACCGAGGCGGGTAGATACTAGTTCATGTAATAACCGAAACAGTTGCTTACACCGGTTGACTCGTAGACCAAGCCGTCAGTCTCGTAAACAAAGCCGTCAGTCTCGTATTTTTTTAGTTTCCCGGTGACAGGCAGTACAAAGTTTGAATCTTGGTTGGATGTGTTTTTATTTTAGACCCTCTTTTTAGCACCCATTCGGGTTATACGCTTATGTACTAATTACTCTAATGAGATAAGGATGAGTAAGTTTAAATTTAGAGGAAGTGTACACGCATTTTAATGGAGTACAAACCATTTTGTAAAATCCCCCTCAGTACACCCATTGAAGATTTCCAACCCCACTCTTCCCTGTCATCGACAATCCAGTCTATTGCGAGAGTGACGCTTTATGCCAGGGAATGGGAAACTTGCGTCCTTTAGGCCAGGGATGGAGAAACTTGCGTCCTTTATGCCAGGGATGGGGAAACTTGCGTCCTTTATGCCAGGGACGAGGAAGCTTGCGTTCTTTAGGCCAGGGATGGGGAAACTTGCGTTCTTTAGGCCAGGGATGGGGAAACTTGCGTTCTTTAGGCAGGGGATGGGGAAACTTGCGTCCTTTAGGCCAGGGATGGGGAAACTTGCGTTCTTTAGGCCGGGGATGAGGAAACTTGCGTCCTTTAGGCCAGGGATGGGGAAACTTGCGTCCTTTAGGCCGGGGATGGGGAAACTTGCGTCCTTTAGGCCGGGGATGGGGAAACTTGCGTCCTTTAGGCCGGGGATGGGGAAACTTGCGTCCTTTAGGCCGGGGATGGGGAAACTTGCGTCCTTTAGGCCGGGGATGGGGAAACTTGCGTCCTTTAGGCCGGGGATGGGGAAACTTGCGTCCTTTAGGCCGGGGATGGGGAAACTTGCGTCCTTTAGGCCGGGGATGGGGAAACTTGCGTCCTTTAGGCCGGGGATGGGGAAACTTGCGTCCTTTAGGCCGGGGATGGGGAAACTTGCGTCCTTTAGGCCGGGGATGGGGAAACTTGCGTCCTTTAGGCCGGGGATGGGGAAACTTGCGTCCTTTAGGCCGGGGATGGGGAAACTTGCGTCCTTTAGGCCGGGGATGGGGAAACTTGCGTCCTTTAGGCCGGGGATGGGGAAACTTGCGTCCTTTAGGCCGGGGATGGGGAAACTTGCGTCCTTTAGGCCGGGGATGGGGAAACTTGCGTCCTTTAGGCCGGGGATGGGGAAACTTGCGTCCTTTAGGCCGGGGATGGGGAAACTTGCGTCCTTTAGGCCGGGGATGGGGAAACTTGCGTCCTTTAGGCCGGGGATGGGGAAACTTGCGTCCTTTAGGCCGGGGATGGGGAAACTTGCGTCCTTTAGGCCGGGGATGGGGAAACTTGCGTCCTTTAGGCCGGGGATGGGGAAACTTGCGTCCTTTAGGCCGGGGATGGGGAAACTTGCGTCCTTTAGGCCGGGGATGGGGAAACTTGCGTCCTTTAGGCCGGGGATGGGGAAACTTGCGTCCTTTAGGCCGGGGATGGGGAAACTTGCGTCCTTTAGGCCGGGGATGGGGAAACTTGCGTCCTTTAGGCCGGGGATGGGGAAACTTGCGTCCTTTAGGCCGGGGATGGGGAAACTTGCGTCCTTTAGGCCGGGGATGGGGAAACTTGCGTCCTTTAGGCCGGGGATGGGGAAACTTGCGTCCTTTAGGCCGGGGATGGGGAAACTTGCGTCCTTTAGGCCGGGGATGGGGAAACTTGCGTCCTTTAGGCCGGGGATGGGGAAACTTGCGTCCTTTAGGCCGGGGATGGGGAAACTTGCGTCCTTTAGGCCGGGGATGGGGAAACTTGCGTCCTTTAGGCCGGGGATGGGGAAACTTGCGTCCTTTAGGCCGGGGATGGGGAAACTTGCGTCCTTTAGGCCGGGGATGGGGAAACTTGCGTCCTTTAGGCCGGGGATGGGGAAACTTGCGTCCTTTAGGCCGGGGATGGGGAAACTTGCGTCCTTTAGGCCGGGGATGGGGAAACTTGCGTCCTTTAGGCCGGGGATGGGGAAACTTGCGTCCTTTAGGCCGGGGATGGGGAAACTTGCGTCCTTTAGGCCGGGGATGGGGAAACTTGCGTCCTTTAGGCCGGGGATGGGGAAACTTGCGTCCTTTAGGCCGGGGATGGGGAAACTTGCGTCCTTTAGGCCGGGGATGGGGAAACTTGCGTCCTTTAGGCCGGGGATGGGGAAACTTGCGTCCTTTAGGCCGGGGATGGGGAAACTTGCGTCCTTTAGGCCGGGGATGGGGAAACTTGCGTCCTTTAGGCCGGGGATGGGGAAACTTGCGTCCTTTAGGCCAGGGATGGGGAAACTTGCGTCCTTTAGGCCGGGGATGGGGAAACTTGCGTCCTTTAGGCCGGGGATGGGGAAACTTGCGTCCTTTAGGCCGGGGATGGGGAAACTTGTGTCCTTTAGGCCGGGGATGGGGAAACTTGCGTCCTTTAGGCCAGGGATGGGGAAACTGGCGTCCTTTAGGCCAGGGATGGGGAAACTGACGTCCTTTAGGTCAGGGATGGGGAAACTTGCGTCCTTTATGCTAGGGATGGGGAAACTTGCTTCCTTTATGCCAGGGATGGGGAAACTTGCGTCTTTTAGGCCGAGGATGGAGAAACTTGCGTCTATTAGGCCACGTGTGGCCTCTTGAGGTGTTTGTTGAGGATGGTTCACAAATTCCTCATTATTTATAAATGTTACACTCCCAAACACAAATTCAGTGGTGAAAAGTTCAAGAAGTAAACCATTAAAAAATTCGTATATGTTGAAGAAGAAATAAAAAAGATTAAAAGATTAAAAAGCCGCAAAATGGCTAAAGGGGGAAAAAAGGTAAATAGATTAACGAGGTAAAAAGCGTAAACGGGATGGAAAGTTTAAAGATGGTTAATAGGTCACTAAGATTATTTCTTTAACTAAAGAGGGTAAAAGAGGTAAAATTGATAAAAAGGCTAAATTGGGTAAAAGAAGGTTAAACGGGGTGAATGCAATAAATTTCTAAAATACTTTTGATTGGCCTGCACTTACTTAAGTACGCCACCAATCCCTATCTTGAGCAAGTTCTATCCAGTCTACCTCATTACACCCTATCCCTATCTTGAGCTAGTTCTATCCAGTCTTTCTCATTACACCCCATTCCCATTTGAGCTAGTTCTATCCAGTCCCTCATTACACACCATTTATATCTTGATCTAGTTCTATCCGGTCCATCTCAATACACCCTATGTCTATTCTAATGCTATCCTCCCACCTGCATCTAGGTCTTCCCATTGGGTTTTCCAGCCAAATTCTTGAACAGGGTTCTAGAATCTCCCATTAGCACTGCATGTCCTGCGCACCGTAATCTACAAGTCTTGAGTATCCTAACAATGTCCTGTGATGAGTACATGGTATGTAACTCATAGTTATGTAACATCCTCCACTCCCCAGTATCCTCATCGATTGTTGAAAAAAATATCTTCCTAATCACCTTGTTTTCTTACACCCTAAAATGTTTAATATAACATAAATAGTTCATATTAAATTTATAATATGATCTATTGTCATTCAATTATTTTTTTTGCTCAAAAGGTAGTAAGTTTTTTATTTAAAAAAATTATTGCTATTTAAAGTATACTTTCCGTAATAACGCATTAGGTTTGATCCATAAACTACTTGATTCTGTGGAGATGGATTTAAAAGGGGTGGGCACTAATTTATATGCGGTGTTACATGGGAGGAGGGTTTACATCCCACTGTTAGGTAACACAGATCTTACACTTCAGTTATAATGTTGAAAAAATAATATTATTGTTCATGTTTTCTCGGTTGGTAATCTTAATTTGATTTAGCACACCGCGTCCTACTACCCATTCGGGATACACGCTAAAGTGCTAATTACGTTAATGGGTTAATAATTGGGAAGGTTAAATTTAGAGGAGGTGATCCCGCATTTGCGGGAAGAGACAGTGGAAAACCGTTTAGGGGAAAACCCACCACCAGTTCACCCGACCAAGATTCGAACCTTGATTTCCCCGTCCTCGGCAGTCTTGCTCAACACGAAAACAGCGCGTTAGCTAACTACGCCATCGAGGTGGGTCACATTTAGTAAACATACTTATAGAGTGCAAATTACTTACTTAGGCTTACTTTTTGTTTCCCGATATTTCGAGGGTGCCTCGAAGGAGCTATCGGCCTTCAACTACCAACGCAGAAACCATAAATAAAAATAATAAAGTATTGTTATAACATTCCTTAAATAATTTTATCTAGGATTTTAAATTGATTTTTTTAGTACCACGTCTTACTGCCCGTTCGGGGTATACGCCTATGTACTAAATACACTAATATGTTAGGTATTAGGAAGGTTTTAATTTAAAGGTAGTGCACCCGCATTTGTGTGAAAGGAGAGTGGTAAAAAAGTTAGGGAAATCCACCTTAAATGCACCCGACTAGGATTGAACTGCAATCTCCCCATCTTCAGCAGTATTGTCTAACACTAGAGTCACGCGTTAGACCATTCGACCACCCAAGTAGGTGATTCTGAGTTGTATTTAAAACCGAGTTCCTCTTTTAGTATCACAAAAGCTTCCCTATTAAATAATTATATTCACTCTTGATGTGATATGTTACGTAACACAGGTTGATGGAGCAAGGTGTCAGGATAAATGCCCACTTGGTATTAAATGGGGAAAGGGGTTGCAAAAGAGGATAATCAAAAACGCTTTGTATGTTTTATGAACTAACCCTTGTATCACCACATAGCTTACAAGCCAATATAATTCTAAAACAGGGCAACTTGGTGGTCTAGGGGTAAGGTATCAAGAGTTCTGTGCTGAGGGTCTGGGGTTTCAATCCTCGGTCCCGGCACAGATAGATCTATCTGATTGCCAAACCCTTCCTTCACCTCTGACAAGACGTGTATTAATCACTACTTGTGAATGTGGGGAGTGCCAGTCCTCCACCGTGGTTAGGATTCCACTTTAAACTGTAGGTCCTCCATTTCATCTCACAATCACCCTACCATTACACATTAGCGTGAGTGCGTATAACCCGAACAGGTAGTAAGACGTGGTGCTAATAATAATAATAATTCTAAAACAGCCCCAGAATAGAATACACACATCGTTAATTCATTTATATAAAGAAGCAATCTCTAATTTCAATCATAATGGAACTAAAAAATGTTTTGTCTTGCCAGGAATCGACGCCAAGACCGGTTAAGCAGACAGAAGCGTTATCGAATGAGTTTAGACGTCGGACATAAAGAAACCAAGATAATGGTGACAAGGCAGAGCTCAACTTCGTAAACAAGTAGTTTATGACGTCAGTGTGCCATGCAGTCGTGCATGAGATATTAACTAAATGCACTTCTAGCTTCTCAACGTGATATTGTCTCATTTTCACACCTCAATCCGTGTATACGTCCACAGTACAATTTTCATAAGAAGAGTCTTTAAGAAAATACAATCAAATATTTTTTGCTGCCAAAATTGAGAGTATTTTACCATTTTATTATTGTAATTTAAAAGTTATTAAAAGTTATTATTTATCAAACGTGACGTTTGATTACGTGAAAATAGATATAGTTACTTTTATAGCTCACAAATATGTCCCTTCCTCTAAAAATTTGACTGTATGTGTGCTGTCTTCAAAGAGTTACTAATGATTTAATCTAGAAGGTAGGTCAGTGCAGGTAAGCTCAAGAGCATCCTCTAATTGAAGATCAATGTTGTCACCGTTCCGTAAGCATGCAGATATATTATTATTATTATTATTATTATTATTATTATTATTATTAAGCACCACGTCTTACTACCCGTTCGGGATATACGCGCTGTCGCTAATGTGTAATGATAGGGTGAGATGAAATGAAGGACCTACAGTTTAACGTGGGATCCGAACCACGGCTGAGGCCTGGCATTCCCCACATTCACAAGATGTGATTAATACACGTCTTGTCAGAGGTGAAGGAATGGTTTGTTAATCAGATAAATCTGTGCCGGGACCGAGGATTGAATCCCGGACCCCCCGCATAGAAGTTTGACACCTTACCCATAGACCACCAGGTCACCCGTGCAGATCTGAAGTCCTAGAAATACTGAAAAAATTCTCAACTATTTTAGATTATTTTGTTTGGACCATGTTATAAAACGACTTTATTTGTCTGAGGAAGCCTAGTTCTATGTTTATACACATTTTTCTTGAGCTTAGAATTGTGGAGCTTAGAGAAATGAATCGATCTAAATTAGTTAAATTCAGCTTTTAAAAAGAAATCATATATCTTAAAATGTAATTTTCTTAATAATAATGTGAAAAAAATATATATATATAAGAGGTGTTGCGAAAAAATATATATATTCACAACACCTCTTACTACCCATTCGGATTTTACGCCTATATACTAATTACGCTAATTTAGTAAGGATTATAACGGTTTAATTCAGAGGAACTGTACTCGCATTTGCGTTGAGGGAGAGTGGAAAGCCATTTAGGAAAAACCATATCATATCACCCGAACAGGATTTAAACCCTGATTTGCTCGTCATAAGCATTATAGTATATTGAAAGAACGACGCATAGACCATGCGGCCAACGAAGTGTGTTTAAAAAGGATATACACCTCCTTTATGGTGTAAACCAATTTTTAAAATAACGGACCGCTTGGTAATCAACGCGGGTTTCTATACGTATGCAATGCATCTCCGTGCTCCTGTAAGCTACGGTGGCTGGGAAAGTTGTGTGTTAAGGGCAGTACAGTAGCCCCATGACTTCTTTGGTGCTGACTGACAGCTTTGAAAAGTTGCCAGACCAAATTATATATCCCTACGCCGAACCATATGATCAGCAAAAACATGTGTTTAGCAGCTGTCACTTCTGACAGTCAAAATGTAGGTATATACCTAAAAGTTGACTGTCAGAAGTCAGCTTTGAGTTGTCAGTCAGCACCAAAGAAGCCATGGGGCTACTGTAGTTTTGCTGTTTTTAAAGCAAAAAAAAATCGAAAAAATAATCAATTCGTCTTCCAGTAGACATATGGAGTATAATGTTCTTCACATGGTGAAACAATTCTTGAATATTAGTAATGACTCATGAGCATAGCGCCATTAGTTGAGAAACCTCTTAGACTAAATAAGACAAAAGGTTGTCACTAAATTCTAGGACATCCTTGACAGTTATTCAAGAACTGTCAATATCATCACGTGAAGAAAATGAAGCTCTATGTTTATACTGGAGCAATATTTTTTTATACAAAATAATGATTTGCTATAAAAACTGCAAAAATACTGTCCTTAACTCCTGTTCGTTTAGTGATCGATAGCTGAATACGTAATTATAAATAAATCTGTCACGCTATGTAGACTTCATAAAAAACATAATTGATTGTAGTAAGGAACAAAATATATACTAAATTGATAAAAATAGAATCAATAGAAAGAGCAAAGGTAAGCTGAGAATGAATTATAAAGATAATATTTAAGTTAGCTTGTCATAAAAGTATATAGTTTAGAATGATTGTGATAAAACAAATTTGAATAAAATTAAAATATAATACTAGACATTATACATACATATCTTTCTATTGATTCTATTTTTATCAATTTAGTATGTAGACATCGTTTACCCTGAAAGGTAAGAAGATTACCTTGATCCACTCTGGTTTGGATTATATGAAGGGGCCATAGTAGAACTCATAAGAGAGCTGTAACCTTAAACGCAGTATACCTACTTAAAAAATAAACATTCCACCTTCAGTGGACGCGTGGTCTTAAAGGCGTTACTCCCGCTATAAATGGAGCTTCCAATACAGGGAGGTAAAGGTTCAAACACCGGTCGTGTGAGCTGAGTTTTTTTTATATGAATAGTTTTCTACGGTCCACACACACACAAATGCGGGCACATTTACTCTAAATCGTACTTTTCTCAAATCCTACCTTATTGGTGCAAATATGCGAGGACTGCTGGAAAGACTTGGTGCACCGAAATAAACAAATATCCTTGGTAATTAAAGAACTGAATTTAAAAACACTTAATTTATTTTAACTGTTAGTTTGATTGGTGTTTCTATATCTGATGACAAAGGTCAAGAGCTAAGTTCCTTTTAATACCTCTCTTTATCTACCTATCCCACTAGATTAAGTCGTTAACGACACCTTTGTGTTTAAGATATCGACAAAATGAAGTACCTATACAATAATAAAATAAAAATTAAGCTTTATTTTCTAACTAACGAACATTTGAATCACCTTTTTAGAAAATACAAACCTACTATGTAGAATCTTAAAGTTTTGTGTGTCCGAACCCCCCGCCCCCCCCCACCCCCCCCCCCCCCC
>CABFVX010000193.1:19759-36954 GCA_902151425.1 Timema shepardi | reverse complement strand
GGGGGGGGGGAGGAAGGGGGGAGAGTGATCAATACAAAGTTTTAAAATGACAAGTATATACTTTAAAATTTAGTTTGGATATTTAGAGTGACTTTCTAAGCACAGTTCGATTTCCCTACTTGATTTACTTACAGTTTAATTTTTATAAAAAGGGCCTACATAATTTTTTGCGGCTAAAATTGAAAAAACACTCTACTAGAGGGGCCGGAAATATTTTTGAGCCTCGTTAGCATTTTAAACTTTTCATATTTCCCGTGATCGACCATCCTTTATGTTTTTGCCCTTTTTATGTCCATAAATATTAAATTTATTTCCTAAATTCAAGCTTCCTCAAATACCTAAATCGCCATCATTCATTAAAATGTAGATTGAAAAACTTTATTTTCTCACATTTAATCATTTAAAACCGGTTTTGGTGGCCGAAAGGTCTAAGGCGTTACTCTCGCAGTATAATAGACTCTGCCAATGACGGAGGTTCGAATCTCGATCGGGTATACTGAGGGGAGTTTTACAAAATGGTTTTACATTCAACTTCCATGCTAATGTGGATACACTTACTATAAATATGACCTTTCTCATCCCTAAAACCATTAGCGTAATTAGTACATAAGCTGGTACTAAGATGCGGTGTTAAAGAAAACTATTAAATTGTCTTGTAACATTACCTATTATAACCCATCATGGTTAATTTGGTCATATTCAAAAATATTACTTGCAAGTAGGCCTACTTAATGTTTTTACGAGCTTAAGAGGCACTAAGAATTAATAATAATAATATTTAGCACCACGTCTTACTAATCGTTCGGGTTGTACGCTTTAAGTACTAATTACGCTAATGGATTAGGAATTGGGAAGGTTGAATTAGAGGAAGTGAACCCGCATTTGCGTGGAGGGAAAGTGGAAAACCATTTAGGAAAAACCACTCCCAGTTCACCCGACCGAGATTCGAACCTTGATCTCCCCGTCCTCAGCATTCGAGCTCAACAAGACAAGCGAGTTAGCCAACTACGCCACCGAGGCGGGTAAGAATTTATAATTACCATTACTATTATTATTATTTTAGCACCACGTCTTACTACCCTTTCGGGTTATTCGCCTATGTAATAATTACACCAATGGGTTGGGAATTAGGAAGGCTTAATTTAGAGGAAATTCACCTAGAGTTGCGTGTAAGGAGAGTGGAAAACCACCCTCAATGCACCTGACTGGGATTGAACCCCGATCTCCCCGTCATCGGCAGACTAGTCAACACAAGGTTTATTTTTAAAGACGATGTAATTTTCTTACAAGCTCAACCTGTCTCTCGTGATCAACTAATTGTCAACACCTGTTCAACTATTTTAATTGCGTTATTCTGCCTAGGACGGGGAGATCAAGGTTCAAATCCTGGTTGGGTGAACTGGGGTTGTTTTTTCTTAAATGGGTTTCCACTATCCCTCCACGCCAATTCGGGTTCACCTCCTCTAAATTTAACCTTCTCAATTCCTAATCCATTAGCGTAATTAGTAATTAAGCTCGTATAACCCGAACGGGTAGTAAGACGTGGTGCTAAATAAAATAAAATAAAATAAAAAAGCGTTATTCTATAGGTACTCAAATTATCTGCCATATCTTAACACATGATTACATGAAAGTTGATCTGGTAACTTTTAGATGTCAAATAAAGCCCTATCTATGAATATTGAACTTAAGAGGTATTCATGGTAAAGTACTGAGACACGTTGAATACTTTTAGAAATCCCGAATTATTTAAGAATCTGTATAATATTTTAAAATATTGTTTTCAACCAAATACATGCGGAAAATATCAGCAGGTTTATAACTAGTTAAAAAGTTTAAAAAATCCGTTTAAAGTTAAAAAAAAATTAGACGACGATTTACTTAAAATATCGTACTTTTGAGATTAAAGCAAAAGGTAATAGTAATTGTGTGTTTTGATTACATTGATCTGTAGCTCAGTTTACTGAAATATTAGCCAGTACTAATGTACCGTTGTCCAAGGGACGCCCGAATGTACTGATGGTGCATCTTTTCCGTTGGGGCTCTTTCTCTGTGCCATTGAGGTGAGCGGATGATGGTAGAAGGGAATATGAAGGGGCAAAGCCAATCAATCAAACCCTAGTGACCATAAGAATTACCCCTCTTTTGAGAAAAATCCTCCGGTACCAGCCGTGAATTGAACCCAGGACCTCTAGGTCAGCATCCAAAAGTTCCGGACACTATACCACGAGGCAGGTTAGTCAAAAGGTTAGAAACCTAGAATCAGACCTCCTCTATCAAATCAAGCCATGTTTTGATAGAGTCACAACAGAACATTTTAAGATAATATGAGATTTGTTACATAAGGTTTTAGGCCTACGTAAATTATCACGCTCTTTTTAAAAACCGTTTGAACCTAAAATTTAAACATTTTAACTGGTCAGAACGTTTGCCTACATTTTAGTATAAACAGTATTAAAAATATATCAACCAACTTCATAAATAATCCGGGATTTCTAAACGACTGCAACTCTTCTCTGTACTATACCATACAGCACCCTTAACTTATATGTTACTCCCATATGTGTTAGTCTCACGCGTCCAGGCCAAACATACTTAATTACACTAATTATTGAGTAGGTTAGAAGTTGCCACGGACGCCCCAAAGCCCTCCTCAAATGTGTAAACCGGAAGTCAGTGGGAGGTCTCTTAGNGTGGGGGGTCCTTTTGAGCCCCCCCCCCCCCTACATAGAGTAGTGCCCTAGCTCGTGTCTCTATAAACCCTTATTCTGTTTGCAACTATATGATTTCCTTCTCTAATATTAAGAGCGTGCATCACATTCCAATTAACTCTATGACACAGTAGGCTTGAAATAGTAAATTTGCACAAACACTATTGCACGTGGTTCATTTATGATTAAACATTAATAGAGATAGAGAGTTATTAGAAGTTCCTAAAACCGAACATTGTTGATATATTTAAAAATATTTGGATAAAACTGCATTGAAAGGGTTGTTCTGGGACCATATTAGAATGTCTTCACTGATAAGTATTGCGCACAAATCTTCATTAGGTCGTAACAGGGACATACTGTAGTTATTAACAAGAAACCGTGTCGCTTTGTCCCCCATCGTCACCGCGAAAAATTTCGAATAAAAATTTTAATACGAATAAACTGCACACATTTATGGTATCTCGTAGGTCTTTTCTTTTCCCTTTTGCTCCCATAACTCGAGAGCGCACACAAACGCAGATACGAGCCAGGAGTTGAGTTGGGCTATGATGAAAACTCCTAATCTGTATTTTCCTTGTTTAAGAACTTTCGCGAAATGCGACAACGCCTCTTTAAGAACCACCAATATCTGGCCCCGTAAAGTATTGGTCAGTGCACCTGGCTGCAAACCTAAAAGTCCCAGGTTTTATTCCCGGCTGGTACCTCGAGTACTTTCCTCTGAAGGGAAATTATCCCAATGGTCACCAGGTATTGGTAAATTAGGCTTCATTAAGGTTAAAATTCAAACCAGCTCCACAACTTCATACTCACTATCATCACATCATCTCATTGCGGGTACGACGTGTAGATAGCCTCTATAGGTGTGCCCTGGGTAAAGCTCTGTGCCACTAGAGTGGTAAATAGTCTACATACAACCGTCCGAACTAGATGTTATGTCCCTCTTGGTCAGTAATACCATACGCAAAAAAAAGGTCAATATCATGGTGTGTCCAATTAGTTGGTACATATTATAATTTGTTCTAGTGCTCCCCTTCAGGTTGACTGGTGCTGTCTTTCTCGACGGGACAAAGGCCTTCAACCATGTTTGGCACGAAAGTCTCCTTTTCAAACTTCCCTCCCTGAACCTACCCTTCTACCTATTTAAGGTTGTACAATCTTAATCATCCCACCACACTTTCTCCACTACCTTTGGAAACTCCACTTCCCAAGTCAGAAGTATCCGGACTGGAGTGCCACAAAGTTCCCTCGTGGTCTCGGTGCTCTTCAGTCTGTATGTGAACGACATTCCTCAATCCCCAGACACCAAGTTGACACTGTATGCGGATGACATGGCTCTAGAAGTGGAGTCGTGGCAAGGGCAGCTGGTGTAGAGGTGACTCCAGACGCTCTGACGCAGTTGAAGGGGTGGCTAATCACTTGGAGTACAAGTATTGACGTAAAGAAGAGCACAGCAGTGCTCTTCACATGTAAAAGAAAGTTATACAGGCCGACCTCACTCCGGCTGTTTGGAGAGCTGATCAGATGGGCGAACAGTGTTAAATACCTGGGACATATGCTGGACACCAAACTGACCTGGTGACTACAATGCACTGAGAGACTGAACAAGTCGAGGCAAAGGCTGGAAATTTTAGGCCCACTGCTTAACAAGCGTAGTGCCCTGTCTACAAGGAAAGGTCTGACACTGTACAAGCAGTTGTTGTTACTAGTGTACTTGGTTAATATTGCACAGTCATCAACCACAGTATATTAATATTATTAATAATAATAATTATATGATTATTATTAATATATATTTTGAAGGAAGTGGAGGATTTGTGTGTCTAAATACCACGTATCAGTATTAATTATTTGTTTCATATATAAAATAAATAATAGCCTAATGAATTTTTTATAAACTATTTATATAATGTCACCAATAAATAGTTTAAGATTAAATTTTTTGTCGTCTTCTAAATTTAGCTTAACTTATAAATCAATGATATTACTGTCAACTAGGTGCAAATGCAGATCACAATAATATTATAGGATAAGTATTTATTATTGCTGAATCAGTTTACACGTATGACGTGAACTCCTCCCCCCTAACCGTTCCTCCCCTGATCAGTGTCTAGAGCTAGCCAACCCAGCCGCGTGGTGTGATATCCCTTTGTACCTGCTACACCTAAGGGTGAGGGTATTGGTAAGGAAATGACAATTCCGTTATTGATACTCGTGGAACTGTTAAGATGGAGCTGCAACTGTTTATGAACGTTAGTATAGGTATTGACATCGCCCAACACAGTTACTAATTGGGGGCTGCTGAATGAAAGGTGGAAGTAAAAATAGAGATATGCAATGTGCAGAGGACAGTGCGCACTGGTGGGAGCGTGGTAGGGAGTGAGAGGACACGAGAGATCAAAAGAGAATCACTTACCGGTAAGGAATGACAAGCCTTACCTGTTCCAAAACGTTCCACAGTGAGGCTACGTTTAAAGTAACCAATATTTGTCTTAACTCCCTCTCCTTCCACCACCATCCTACCTCAAACCGTGACTAACGTTGCCGGGACACCATCCTACCTCCCACCACGACTAACGTTGCTGGGACACTATCCTACCTCCCACCACGACTAACGTTGCCGGGACACCATCCTACTTCCCACCGCGACTAACGTTGCTGGGACACCATCCTACGTCCCACCACGACTAATGTTGCCGGGGCTTCATCCTACCTCACACCACGACTAACGTTTCCGGGACACCATCCTACCTCCCACCGTGACTAACGTTGCCGGGACACCATCCTACTTCCCACCGCGACTAACGTTGCCGGGACACCATCCTACTTCCCACCGCGACTAACGTTGCCGGGACTTCATCCTACCTCACACCACGACTAACGTTGCCGGGACACCATCCTACCTACCACTACTACGAACGTGGCCGGGACTTCATTCTACTTCACATAGCGACTAATTTTGACGGGATTTCACCCTACCTTCCACCACGACTCACATTGCCGGAAAAATCACCCTACTTCCTCACCACAGCTCACCTTGCCAGGGCCAGCACCCTACCATTCCACCTCGGGATTTCCTCATGTTCCACCACGACTCACCTTGCCGGAACACTTCCTGTCCCAGCGTGACTAACGTTGCTGGGACACTCTCACCGATATTTCTCTAAGCCCTACCCACACGTGTCTGAACACAACTTCAGCTAAGTCACGACATCAATCAGTTACCCCCAAAGATGAAAGTGAGGGATAACAAGTTCATTAGTTGGGTAAAAGCCCTGCTAATTTCTAATTCATATAAATGTCTTAAGTTTAGTTATAAATCATAACATTACCCTAGATCGTTATTAATTAATGTGGTTGTCTTACCTAATCAGTAGTTGGTTTTTAAGTCATGAAGATGTCTAAGCTATTTTATAAGTCATGATGCTACTCCAATAATTTTCTAAACTGTGTTGATTTTATATCTAGTGTCTAGGTCAAGGGTATGTATTTGATAGTTTTATAGTTGTGTAGCTGCCTAAGCTAATTTTTAAGTATTTTTTTAAACTATGTAGAGATTCTATTTAATTTCTAAGTCATGTAGATGCCATTGCTAGATTCTTAGCCATGTAGTTGATTAAGCTAGTTTATAAATCATATTTATATCCTGGTAAACTTCTAAATTGTGTTGGTGTTATATTTAGTTTATAAGCCTTTTAGGTTTAGTAGCGAGTTTTTAAGCTATAATAGGATTGAGGTAAAGAAAATTTAGAAAATATAAACTTTTTTCTACGGGCAAAATTGAAAATATATTATTAGGGCTATTTATGTATAAAATTTGTTTTAGTAGATGATCTAGCTCTCAAATAAGGCTCTCCCTATAGAAATTTGGTTGCTATCTAGTGGTTGTTAACTACTAATGTATTTGTTATAACTAAACTAGATACCATATGTTAAAGTGGGCATGTAGAGGAAGCGAGGAAAGGCTAGTGTTCTTGCACTGAGAAAGAGGCTACCGATTTCACAGGAAAGGTATTTCACATAACTTCCAGGGATCATTTAAATGCCACAATTGGCATGGGATTGACGGCTTTACTTCCCTTCCGTAGGAAGTTGTGCTACGAATTTTTAATTGCTCAAGAAAAATCCACCAACTGGGTTTTAATCAACGAACATCGGTTCCTAAGGGGAGCTACTTTACCCCAAAACCACTTATGTCAACAACATTGTGTTTTAATCAAATGTTTATCAAATCCCTCAATTACATCTCAAGTTTGTATTCATTGCGTTTAGATGTGTCCTGCCCTCCAAGTGGGAACATCTTAGGCCCTCAGACCGGAAGTTGAACATCCGCCCAGGTTGAAGGCGGGAAAACTTGGGTTCACCTTGACAGCGGGACAGGAAAGAGAATCAAACCTTAGAGTGTCTAAATTTGCTGCACGCGATGTGAACAAACTCACTTTCCAATGGTCAAAGTGTTTGTGCCTCAGGTGATGTCCGGTTCAGATCCCGGTGAGGTTGACGCTATGTCTCAAATGCGTGTGGAGTCTTACTGGTAGTTCTTAGCTCAGGGAGCTATAAAGAATAAACCATGGACAAAATATATTCTTCTTCTAGCTTTTATAATCTATATCAATAAAATGAAGAGTTTGTGTGCCTGTCTGTCATGAGCGTTGTGTGATATCTACCCAGGCCTGGATTAAGGCATGTGCCGAGTGTGCCATGAGCGTTGTGTGATATCCACCCAGGCCCACATTAAGGCACGTTCCAAGTGTACCATGAGCGTTGTGCGATATCTACCCAGGCCCGGATTAAGGAATGTTCCAAGTGTGCTATGAGCGTTGTGTGATATCCACCCAAATCTGTATTAAGGCATGTGCCGAGTGTGCCATGAGCGTTGTGTGATATCCACCCAGGCCCGCATTAAGGCACGTTCCAAGTGTACCATGAGCGTTGTGTGATATCTACCCAGGCCCGGATTAAGGAATGTTCCAAGTGTGCCATGAGCGTTGTGTGATATCTACCCAAGCCTGGATTAAGGCATGTGCCAAGTGTGCCATGAGCGTTGTGTGATATCCACCCAGGCCCGGATTAAGGCATGTTCCAAGTGTACCATGCACAAGGGCCCCTGAGGCTAGGGGCCCCCATCCACCCCACAAATAAATCACTTATCATATTTATTTTATAATAATATTATATTTAAATATTTAATTGTTTTTATGTTTTTTCGTAAATTTTATCTCAAACTAAGATCTAAATTCCACAATCGAATCCTTGTCCGTTCATTTATTATAGCCGATAAGCACCGCTAAAGGCTCTGGTAATCTGATATTACGTGTAATCTGACAATCCGTGCTTATAAATTAACGCAACCTTTGCTTTTGGCAAACCGGAAATACTACATATTTGCAGACGGTACCGTTGGCTTTTGACAGAAAAATAAACATTGATTTTCTATTGAAAATAATTTCTGAGATCAAATAATAAAATACTTGGACCAGGACCCCCAAAAGTGTTAATCCTGGTCTGTATCTACCACACACAAAGGTCTAAAATGTGAATATTAGTATTAATATTAGTTATAAATTAATCTTTAAAAGAAATCTCAGCTTTTAAAACATATTCAGATTGTATATCTTTTAACATTATGCATTAGTCAGCTTACTTTCGCGTTTTGTATCGCAATATAAACTAATGAAAGATTATTATTTAAACAGAATTTAAGATTTGGTTACTATTTTCTGTGATTTATTCTATATACTAAAAAAAAGCTACTTTACAAATACCCCGTGCGAATAATGAGTATACGAGATAGTAGTACCATATATACCATAGACCAAGTATAAAGTATTCCAATGTATCTTTCTGTTAATAAACACTTATCCGTTAAATTTGTTTGATTAATTATTTTGATTTTTGGAAATTGACACCTGGACACGAGAATCGAACTTGGGACACTTAGCTTCGTGCCCCAATGCTCTACCACTGAGCTATCCGAGATGTGTCCTGTGTTCATGGTAGTTATTCATTCATGGCTATGCTGACCATATCTATTTTTAAAAAATCATTAAACATACCAGGTATATATTACCATAAAAATGTAGAAATAAAGTAGATATAGGGAAAATAAAAGAAGGGGTGAGAATTTTTGTTGTTGTTGAAACACAAAACTATTTGTTAAATGTATTTTTCTTTACATTGCTAATTTCAAGGTGAAAATGAGTTACATCAAGTCAAATAATAAATAAATAGCATTAATTTCATCTTCAATTTCAAGGAACTAATATTAACCCCAGACGGGTGTATTGAGAGTGGTTTTTCCTAAATGATTTTCCACTCTCCTTCCACGCAAATGGGTGTAAATTACCTCTAAAATGCTCCTTCCTCATCCGTACCCCATTAGAGTAGCTATAATAAATTCGTATAACCTAAACAGGGAATAAGATGCTGCGATAATAAGAAGAAGAAGTAGAAGAAGAAAAATGAATATTAATATCAGGAAAAAATATTTTCTTAGAAGCACACAACATATCAATGTAAATTTTAGATTTTTTTTCGGCTTTCAGTATTGATTAAAAATTTATTTAGCATGTTGGTTTCTTATCACTTCTAACTAATACTTCATTACAAAACATCTAATAATACAAAGTATTAAAATCAAAACAACTCTAGGAGCATATAATTGGTAATAATATCAAGAAACATCTTTGAGAGACGTATGTAGCTTTTGGCAGCTAGAACTTATAAATACAACTTCTTGGAAAGAATATATAAAGTCTGTTCACGGTAGGAATTGTTTTCTGAAAGGCCTTTTTCCCTACCAGAAATGTATTATATAGTAGGATATTGGTAGGGAAAAAGACCTCTCAGAGAGTAATTCCTACAGTGAATAAAGTATAACTCAAGGGAGAAGGTCCTTGGTCTGACGTTTAATTCGAAATAATATTGTCTTCTCTAACTTCAAAAAAGAAGTACTTTTAGAAGTGCATACTTGGTTAAAAAGACAGTACCTATGGATGTACTACTACTACTGCAGGTTTTGTGGAACAATAAGGCGTAATAATGAAAACCAGTAGGTATGGTCACCCTACTTATAAGTACTTGTATGATACTCATATGAAGCTAATGAGGCTGTATCCAAGTTAAAAATCATGTTGATCTCCCAATCTTCGCTAATCCCGTACAATTAATTGTATAATAATTTGTATACCTTCTCCATATACTTATTAAGAGCGTGAATCACATGCCAATAATTTCTGTGATACAGTTGGCTAGAAACAGTAAATTTACACCAACACTACCCGCCTCGGTGGCGTAGTTGGCTAACGCGTTGGTCGTTTTGAGCTCGACTGCTGAGGACGGGGAGATTGAGGTTCGAATCTCGGTCAAGTGAACTGGGGGTGGTTTTTTCTAAATGGTTTTCCACTCTCCCTCCACGCAAATGCGGATTCACTTCCTCTAATAAATAATAATACACTAACACTATGGCATGTGGATCATTTCTGATTAAACATTAGTGGAGATAAAGAGATAAAAGAAGTTCCTAATACTAAACATTATTGAAATATTAAAACTTATTTGGATAAAAACTGCAGTGAAAAGGCCGTTTATGACCATTTTAGATTGGCTTCACAGATAAGCACTGTGCACAGATCTTCATTCTGTCATAATAGGGACATACTGTAGTTATTAACAAGAAACTTTGTCACTTTGTCCCCCATAGTCAGCGAGGAAAATTTCGAGTAATAATTCAAATACGAATGCACAGCACACATTTCTGGAATATCGTAGGTATTTTCTTTTCCCTTTTACTCCCAAACCTCATGCGAGGCGGGAGTTGAGTTGGGCTTGCTATGATGAACGCTCTAAGTGCCTATTCTGGTGCATAAACCATATATTTGCTTATTCCTACTGGCCTGCCTATTTTAAACATTTTTGGTGCCTAAGGTTCCACCCTCTACTCATCAGTCATCACTACAACCTCGCAACACTACACACAATACAGCAGTACAGCATATATGTCAGAAATAAACAATATTATTTATGGCATATATATTCTTAATTTGTTCAAACCGTCTATCCTTTTTTTTAACACGCCTATTTTATTCGGATCAATTCAATGTGTACTATCCAAAGCATGTAATAATGATAAAGCGGTTTACTTTAGGCAAAGTTTTTTTTCTCTTTTAAAATTATCGTTACTTGTATAGTATCATGGATTTTTCTAATCTTCGTCCTGGCAGGAGGATTCTTACAGGTAAATTTCGTGATCAAGCAGCCAAATAGCCTGGGTTGTAGATAATTTATAAAATAGACGTTTGTAAAAAAAAATTACTTCAAGATAAAAAAAAATAAGTTTGTGACATTGTAGCGATATTTCTAGAATTATTGCAGAGTTTGTAGTTTTGCTTTCGACGTTATATCTTTAAAACTCGCTGAATAAAACGTAAATTCACTAGCATGTAAAATCCTATCTTGACCTAGAATGACGTCACAAACAGGGAACATCCTAGATCCTAGGTCTGATTCCCGTAAAGGCTGAAAAAAAATTAAGATAGTTGAAATTGGGGCTCATTTAATGGCCGGACAACTGGGTGTTGTGTATGTTCTATGATTAAGTTTGTTTGTAAGTCAATTCGTGGGTGGGTATAAATAGTAGATTCAGTGAGTTCAAGCTACATCCCAAATAAAACACATTCAACAGTGGCATTAAATTATTTATCCTGGTTTAAGTTTATGTGTAAGTCTTGTGTTTATATAACCTTGAATTTAAAGAGTGCTATTTAAATCCCACAATAATCTCGCCTGGATGAAGCCCGTATACCCTCCTCATCCGTTTTGGTTTCATTATTCTCAACTCCCTTCCCTTTCCAGTAGGATTTAGAATAGAGGAAGGAAGGGGCATTTGTGGGAGCGCAGAATAAACCATTGTTATGTGACCTCTAGAAGGGGGATGTTGGGGGGGGGGAGGGGAAGAGGGCAGAAGGGTCATTTCTAACTAAGTTATGCAGGCTATATGGGCAGAAGTAAGCTTCGATGGGAAAATGTAGGTCTTTACAATCAATATTCCCTTCAAGTGGTAGCATTGTACACTCAACAGTAATAATCACTAACTTTAAGGAGGTTGCCTATTTGTGACGTAGTGGCCAGTCAAAATAAAATAAGACCTAATTTCCCCATGTTAATGTATTTACGTTGTATTTGACGAGTTTTAAAGATATAACATTGAAACAAGAACCCATAAATTATTTAATGATTCTATAAAATAGTCTTAAATTATCACCAAAGATTGACCTGGTGGTCTAGGGATAAGGTGTCAGACTTCTGTGCTGGGGGTCCGGGGTTCAATCCTCGGTCCCGGCACAGATTTATCTGATTGCCAAATCCTTCCATCACCTCTGACAAGACGTGTATTGATCACAACTTGTGAATGTGTGGAATGCCAGGCCTCCGCCGTGGTTCGGATCCCACGTTAAACTGTAAGTCCTCCATTTCATCTCACAATAACCCTAACATTACACATTAGCGTAAGTGCGTATAGCCAGAACGGGTAGCAAGACGCGGTGCCAATAATAATAATAATAATAATTATTATTATTATTATTATTATTATTATTATTATCACAAAAGTGCGTATAGCCAGAACGGGTAGTAAGACGTGGTGCCGATAATAATAATTAGTATTATCACAAAAAAATATTATGCGTATTTATTAGAAATCATCAACAACTCAGGCAGTATATTTGGCGTATTCATGAAAATGTCCTGTAGGAAGATTCCTACCAGGATGTATATTAAAAATGTACTTGTTAATATGTCTATCTATAAAAGTAAACAAGAAAAAGATAATTTTGAAATACAAGTCAATGTTGTATAGACTCAAATAGTGAAGTGAGTGTGTATACTCGTCAGAGTAACAGGGAAGTGTTATCATCACGTTTATTTTTTTTCCTATTTTAAATGGACGTTACCCAACAGGCTTAGGGGAGTCTGGCTCAAACCCGGGCAAAACTAATTACTCCAACCTTTAGGGATTAGGGAAGTTATATTTAAAGGAAATGTATCCACATTTGGTTGGAGAGTGGAAAATCACTTTGGAAAAACCACCTTTAGTACATCCCATCAAGATTTGAACCTCAATCTCCCCGTCATCGGCAGTCTAGCTTAACACGAGAGTAGCACGTTAGACCTTGCTGTCACTGAAATGGGTCGTAATTAGTTCGTATACGTATTATCAGAACGGGTAGTATGACATGGGGAAGAAAAACATTTATATCCATTACTGTTTCCAGCCTGTGGCTTGGTTCAGTTTTTTATTCAAGCCATATATTTTCTACTACCGGCTTGCTAAGTCTGTTGTAGCCTTATAATCTATCTTAAGACTAGGACAGGCACAACATCCAGCCCCCATCCGTTAATTCAGCACTGTGAAAGGGTAAACCCACATTTCATCAATGATAAATTTTTCGTCCATGCCTGGACTCAAACCCGTGACCCTCATCTCAGTAGACCGACACGCTACCGATTGAGCTAAGGTGTCGAAATGAAGAAAAACTTGTTTGGACAAATAATTAAGCGTGCTTGACTGCTGTAGAATCTGTGTGATGTGCTAGAGGTCAGAGGTGAATCTTATGGGGCTGGTCACGTGGCGACATGCAACCCACACCCTGAGGTCAGACGTGGGTGTGTCGTGGAGTTAGGTGTGGGTGCTGTGAATACACCTACATCCAGGAACAGCGCTTCTTGCCCCCCGACCTATTTGTCTGGCACTTGACGGCGCAGACAGTTGATTTTGTAATACGTGGGAGATTTTTTTTTTAAATTCTTTGAGTTCTATTTCGGTTTGTTTTATGTTAAGGTCGATCTAATTTCTTATTTACTATACACATCTGAAGAGGTGGTCGAGTGGTTTTAAGGAGACGGAATCGTAAAGGACTTTCTCGCTGTTGACATAAGGGCAAGGGTCAAATACCGGACTCACACACAACCTGGCACACCAAGGGTAGTTTTAGCAGGGGGTGACCTTTTTGAATGTGTTAACCCTACCCATCCCCGCCTCCCACCCCCCTCCCTCCACTCATGTCTTATTAACAGTTTGCATTTCTACACATACAAGAATTACGAAAGTAGAATAAAGCCTCCTCAATGAACGCATGGTCTAAGACGCTACTCTTGCAATAGACTAGGCCGCCAAAGATGGGGAGATCAGGATTTAATCCCAGTTGGGTGCACCGAGGGTAGTTTTTTTTTCTAAATGACTTTACATTCTATCCTTACGCAAACACGTGTGCACTTCCTCTAAATTTAACTCTCTTAATTCTTAACACATTAGTGTGATTAATATATACGCGTATAATCTGAAAGGGTAGTAAGACATGGTGCTAAGGGGAAAAAAATATAATAGAGATGAAGAAGGTAAAATTTTAGAACAAATTAACTCAAAATTGGGTGACCTGGCGGTCCAGGGGTAAGGTGTCAGACTTCTGTGCTGGTGGGCGGGGTTCAATCCTCGGTCCCGGCACAGATTTATCTGATTACCAAACCCTTCCTTCACCTCTGACAATATATCTTGTGAATGTGGGTCAATCACCCTACCATTACACATTAGCGTAAATGCGTATAACCCGAACGGGTAGTAAGACGCGGTGCTAATAATAATAATAATAACTCAAAATTGTGTGGAAGGAGGGTGGGAAACAATTTAGGAAAAGCCAACCTCAGAACACACATGACTGGTACTCGAACCCCTGTCCCCGCGACATCGGCAATCTAGCCCAACACGAGAGAGACGCTGTAGACCATTTCACCACCGATGCAGAATTTAAATTGATTAGTGTCCCCTTACCTCCTCCACCAAATTTTATAAAGAAAAATTACTAATTTTGTGTTTTAAAAAAAAATTGTATATATCTTCTTTGTATATATTTAAAATAAATAGGAATTAATTATTTTAACCATAAACAAGATTGGTAGCCATTTGTCAACCAAGGAAAATAAAAATAGTTTGTTATGAAATCGGTTTAATAGGAAATAAACATCAATTAAAAGTTATTATCGGGGAGAAAATTGCTTTATTACGCTCAGTCATATTAATTGTGCTTGACCAGTGTAACCATATATCTCAATGGAAACAAACTAGCTTCAATGGCCGCATGATCCCAGGACGTTTAGTAATAATATTTAATTAAAAAAAGTTATTATTATTATTATTATTATTATTATTATTATTATTATTATTAGCACCGCTTCTTACTACCCGTTCGGGTTATACGCACTTACGCTAATGTGTAATGGTAGGGTGATTATGGATCTCATAAGTTATTATACCAAAATTTGAAACGTTAAAGATAAAATATGAAATGTACATACTATGCGGTATTTATTTTCTCAATAGATACAAGTCAAAAAATCTGAACAATTATTTATAAAATAATTATGAAGTACAAAATATTAAAAATAACCAAAAACTATTATTTTTTAAGTCTATTTTTTTTCAAACATTTCATTTAATACATTGATTATGTACTGTCCTGGATTTATAGTCTAAAACATTTAATTGCCTAGGAATAATGTTTTACCTGCATAATTTTCAACCCTCCCCCCCACACCCGATCTTCTCCCAAGGACCCCACTAGCACCCCAGTGGTTCAAATCCCTGTCGGGGGTAAGAGAGGTGTTTTTTCCCCTAAATGGTTGTCTACTCTCTCCATGCAAATGTGAGTACATTTTACACTTACTCTAAGCTCAACCTTCCTAACAGATTAGCATAATTAGTACATATGTGTATAGGCCAAAAGGGTAGTAAAATGCGATACTAAAATAAAAAGGGACAGCTACCTATTTATTACATTTTCTCAATAGGCAATTTTAATTGTCACGCATGCGCAATCCCAAGTTCCCAAAAGGTTTTGTACACTCTAGTTTGTAGGAACGCTTGGCTTTGAGCGTTACAGTTTGAGATTAACAAGATAACATTCATAGTGCAATCCTTTCAAATGAATTGAATGTCTCAGCCCAAGAAATGTTACTATCTGCGTAGTGATATAAAACTATCAGACCCCCTTAACCACTCGTCTACTGCTTGATAAATACAAACTAAAACAGCTCCCCACGCATACTAAGAAGTCAGTCTCATCTTGACTGGTTTTGAAATGATGAGAAGGTAAAGGTTTGAATCTAGATTGGGTTCACTGAGGTGTTAGTTTCCTAAATAATTTACCACTCTATCTTAACGCAATTATTGGTGCGTTTCATCTAAATTAAACCTTCCTCATCCTTGGCTTATTAATAATAATATACTGATATCAAGCATGAATATTAATACCTGGAGAGCAATTTTTTAAAAATATTCTTCTAGTACTGGCCGGGAATAAACCACTGACCTTGAGGCCACAGCTAGCGTCGGGGGGCGCCCCAGAAAGCGTATCTTAGATGGCCTAACCTCATTTACCCCCATCACGTGGTTCGGACTTTATTCTCGATCCATCCTTTCCTCCAAAGGTAATGGCTTAGTGCCTGCTATATGTCAGGTCGTAGAAGAGTGGAGGAGAGAAAAATGAAGATTGAAAGAAGGAGAAGAATAGAGAGAAAGCGGGAGAGTAAGGAATAAAAAAATATATAAAAGTAGAATGATGGAACATCGATCGAACCACTGACCTCTCTCGTGCTGTCCTGATCTGCTCCAACTCCCTTGTGGCATCAGATGGAGTTAGGCCTTGTTCACACTAGCCTCTCACTACGCTGGAAAGTTTGTATCAGGGCCAGATTTAAAGCTTGTGAATTCCCCGGGGGTGTCAAAAATTGAAGGCCACAGACGTTAAATAAACATTTTTCTTTTAAAAATTTCGACATTGGCATTTTTACTTTCCCTTAACCCTTCGTAGAGAATATAAGACTTATTGTGATCATATAAAAAAAATCGAACACTAGATTTTGATAAATGTCAATGTTTCATGACCAAAACCGAAAAAGTTGTTTTCGATATATATGTGTGTGTCTGTAAGTTTTTTTCAGATTTGATTAACTGCTTAAAGCCTGTGGCCAAGTCCCTTTAGTAAAATGCCTCAATCTTTTTTGTCCTTCCACCATTCTTCCTCTTGCACTCTCTTCCACTCTCCTCCTCTCACTTGCACATTTACTGCTAATTGTTCCTCCCATCTGTTCCTTGTTCTCCTTTGCAGTCTCTTCCCTACCGACTTCATATCCAGTAATCTTCTTGGAATCTTCTCCCATTCCATCTTCATTACGTGTCCATACCAACCCATACTTTCTTCTTCAAAATCTCATGTACCCCATGTACCCCAACTCTTGACCTAACCTCTTCATTCAAATTTGATATCTGGATTAAATAGAACGATAAATTGTTATTTTGACCCAAGAACTCAAATTAAGGGTAGTTTACTGATGAGGGATTTTTGAGAGTTCTATATATTTTGAAAATGTATTTTACAATTTTTTTTAAATATATATATATATATATATATATATATATATATATATATATAT
>CABFVX010000193.1:0-19651 GCA_902151425.1 Timema shepardi | reverse complement strand
TGAAAATGTATTTTACAATTTTTTTTATATATATATTTATATATATGGAGGTTATTTGACATCACCAATAAAACCGTATACGTTTTATTTTTGTGTATAGGGGGGGGGAGGGGGTATTTGTTTAAGGATATGGTACTGATTACTATTTTTTCTTAATTTTAATACAGCGGAACCTGAATAACTCAAACTTGAAGGGACCAGGAAAAAATTCAAGATATTCAAAAATTCGAATCAAATAAGTAAAGTATATATATATAATTTATTATATTAGGGTAGTTTGGATATATTCACATAAACCTTATATTTAACTATCCTAAAAATATAAAAATATAGGCACAATAAGTTTTCATAAATATACTATGTTTACCTTCTCATATAGATAAAGTATTGTAGGGTCTGATTGCAAAATTCATCAAAATCTCGAGCAAAAATTTTTTTTGCAGTTGTAAATGGGGGGGAAAAGGGCGTTCCTTACTAGCACCCCCCCTCCCCCGGTTTATATTTCCCCACCAAAATTATCATTATTATTATTATTATTACTAGGCATAATGTCTTAATTTAAGGTGTTATAAATTGTGTATTTTAAAACGCTAGCAAAGCAATGCTATAGATTTCAAACTGTTGTGACGCTCGCACAAACACACCGCATTGACTCCACCCGGGTTACTTTGCGAAACTAAACCTTGGTAAGAGGTCGACAATTGTGAACGTGGCATAACGTGCTCGTGATGTGTGTGTGACCCGTTGGGTAGATCAATGTATTGAGTGGTTAGGGTTGTGTATGCGCCACACGTATATTACATACACAGTTTGATCGCCACGAGAGCAACAAAGAAACAACACGAAACATGTAAATAAATCAAATACAGGCGAGCCTTGAACTGACGATTGAACTCGTCGTCGCTGCTGTAATTATTTAGTGACGTATTTTACCCGGCGGAATCAATCTGATAGTCCTTCCTGATGAAACGAACGAGAAGTATTTTGTACAATGATCCGACTCTGAGTAGGAGTTAATTAGGGATAACATAAAGTATGTATGTGATGATACGTCTCTAACTGGGAGTTAAAAGGAATACATAAAGTACTTATGCGATGATACGTCTCTAACTAGGAGTTAAAAGGAATACATAAAGTACTTATGTGATGATATGTCTCTAACTAGGAGTTAAAAGGAATACATAAAGTACTTATGCGATGATACGTGTCTAACTGGGAGTAAAAAAAACATAAATTACTTATGTGATGATACGTCTCTAACAAGGATTTAAAAGGAAAACATATAGTTCTTATGTGATGATACGTCTCTAACTAGGAGTTAAAAGGAATATATAAAGTACTTATGCAATGATACGTCTCTAACTGGGAGTTTTAAAAAAAACATAAAGTACTTATGTGATGATACGTCTCTAACAAGGATTTAAAAGGAAAACATATAGTACTTATGTGATGATATATCTCCAACTGGGAGTTAATTAGGGATAACATAAAATACTTATGTGATGATACGTCTCTAACTGGGAGTTTAAGTCTCTTAATCCCATCTTGGCTTGCCACTACGTCACAGGTAGGCAACGTCCTTCAAATTTTAACTCCTGGATACAACTTAAACGAATTATTTTCCGAAATAAATAATATTTTGAAAACTTTAGTTATTCAAAAAACAAGAATGAACACAATGACTGCGCCTTTTATTTTACGTAATAGCTTCTTTACTTGTTATTTCGTGATAGTCACCATCGTTATTTGACTATATGTTTAGCTACTGAATTGGGTTTCAAACGGAAACATAATGTCTACGAGGCATACTCTAGTTATGACAAGCTCTCTTTGTCCAGAGGAAATTCGCTCAAAATACTCTCTCACTCCCCCCTTTTTCCTATATTCCCACTTATTGTGTTCCCGGAACATAATAAGAGCCTCAGAACACATTCAATATCTCACTACACTAGAGAAATAAAAATAAATATAAAAAAAAACAGGGTGGCAGTTTTCTACTCTCTTCACCCTTCACCCCTCTTTCTTCCATCCCCTTTGAAGAAAAAAAATCCAGCGATTCCCTTCACGCAGTCTCTCCTTCTTGTGGAAATACCCATCAATCCCTTCTACCCTTCATCCCCCCCACCATCACACTCCAACACACCAAATCTCCCCTTAGGTCTCTACACACTTTGTGGAAATACCCATAACTCCTCGGTCCTCAGACAAAATTAAAAAAAAAGATAGAGAGAAAAATAGATCAATATAGCACAGCACCTAGATTGATTATTTACTACCATTAACTGATTTCCAGACCTCGATATTGTGAGAATAGCAAAGGAGAAGGAAATGTTGAGAAAAGAAACAAAGAAGAAATTATTAGACACTTGAAATTATAGTAGGTTTAGTAATAGCTTTATTACTCCTAAAATACACATCGAGACGGTGGAATTTTGGTAGGAAATACATTTTTTTAAACTTTTTTTTTACTACTAAATAGTATGGTAGTAAAATAGAAACTTTGCAAAATGTCCTTACAAAATTATACTTTAGCCACTGACACAACAGTGGCTTTAACGTCATTTGAGACACAAACTTATCAAGACTAGACAGTGTATGCCATTAGTAGCTACTTCCCTTGCGTTGGACCGTGACGTCATTTGAGGGAAGAGTCTTAAACTACTAAAACGACGTTTCCTACTTGGTGATTTCGAGAATATTTTGTAAAGTGGGTTGGATCTTAACCTAAGCACAACCAAGCAAGCTAAGCACTATCACAATTAGACGTCAATGTACAAAATAAAATAAGAAGGAATAAAGTGAGAAGTTCACCTTGAGAGGGTTCTAGTCTATGTGCTGATAACCCTTTCCCTCATCCTCTGACGAGTTTATACTGTCACTTTAAGGTCCTTGGCCCTGTCGAGTGCAAATCTAAAGCCTATTTTGAGGGATGGTGGGTGAGAGGGTGAAAGGGTGCTTCACAACCGACCAAAGTATCCTTCCGCGACAACAAGAACAGATGGATCACGGAAACCGTAGATGGTGCTAGCTACCGGACAGGTCTTGTGGAAAAATCATACGTTTGGAAATATTAGTTTTCTCTAGAACGAGTGAAATTTTTATTGTAGTATTTTCAACACCTCTTCTAAATTAATGTGTCAATGTTTATTAATTGTTACATTTTTTATTTTTTTGTAATGAAGCCGGCAGTTTTCTATTGAATAATGTCAACTTTATCAATATTTGATCACTGTTAAAATTATAGAGGAGGTGTGTATATAAAAAGTATAACTTAATCAACATGCTTCTATTCTTGAACAAACCGTTTCCGAAAAGAAAATTGCAAAACAATAAAAAAATTATTGAAGATAACCGATTGTTCCCATGGCTCTACATTTCCACGCCAAATGAAAAGGGGCAATCGCCTTCATATTTAAGCCTTGAAAACATTGACTTGCTTTTTGATTTTACTTTTATTGTGTTTTCTATTATAGATAGACATATGCTACTACGGACATTTTTAGTCTACATGCTGGCAGAAAGACTCCTAATGGCCATTTTCACGAATTAGCCAAATAACCCAAGTTGTAGATAATTTACAAAAATATACGTTTACAAAAAAAAATCAAATATAAAAATAATAATTTTGTCACACTGTAAGACTATTTTTAGAATTATCTAAGAATTTTTGAATTTTATTTCAACGTTATATCCTTAAAATTCGCTGAGTAAAACGTAAATTCGTTAACATGGGAAATCCTATCTTGACCGGCCATGACGTCACAGGTAGGCAATGTCCTTAACGACATTTCGAAAATAGACGCACCTAAGAACTTTAGGCAGTATAGCACTTCGACACCAGCATACAATATATAAAGAGAGGTAAGAAAATTATTAGTTCACTCTATAAGGCCTTTCGTTTATCTACTTATAATTCCCTCTTCCTATGACGAGTATACACACACTATTTGCTTGTAGACAGTATTAACATGTATCTCAAAATTACCCTTTTTTTGTTTCATATTTTAAATATACATATATTTCAATAGACTTCTACTCTTTCGTGACCCTTCGGATAGAGAGAGAAAATATTGTGATGGTCATGATGTTGTCAGTCTATGTTTCTGTCTGTCCACCTGTATCTAGGACTAGAGCCGAAGCTACTTTACGTATAGGGTTAAGACTTGGTACCTGGGTTTTTTATAAGATTCCAAAGAAGGTTGTTTTTTTAATTAGATATCCAGCCCTAATATTAAGGTTAGCTTATTTAAGGATGAAAAGAGGAAAAAAATCGATTTCTCAAAATCCACTTTAATGATTTTGATTAAAATTTGTATCTAGGCAATGTTTAACGTTAAATAAAAAATATAGAGCATCTCATTTTTCTTGGAAAAGGAACTTGAGGATACTTTACATAATCAGATATCTCCAATTTTGATCCTATCTACGCAACTTTTTTAAGATACGAAATAACAAACCATTGCAAAATCGTAGTGATATTAAAAATAAAAAACTTTTATTTGAAATATATATTTTTTAAATCAGTAGCTTACGAGTTATTGGTCAGTATATTTTTATATTGAAGTATATGAAATTGATTGTTATACTGTTTGGTGAACAAAGATGCTATTGTGTGTGTGTTTCTGCAACAGTATATATTATTTCGTTTATACTCTGTGGTAGAATGCTTTGCCCTATTTTTGGGCCATTATATTTCCTCAACTATATATTATTTCGTTTAACATATCTTACAAGCTAAAAGTAAAAATGTAAACAAAGGACTGGGAAAGTGTGTGTAGTAAACCGTTACGTTTATTTTAATTTACATCCTGACAGGAAGACTCCTGGTGGCCTTTTCGTGAATAAACCAAATAGCCTGAGATGTATACGATAAAAAAAAAGTTTACACAAAAAAAACTACTTAAAGAAAAAAAAATCTTGACAATGTAAAGCTATTAATTGTAGGATTATATAATCATTTAGATTTCCCAAGACGTATATTAATCACAACTTGTGAATGTGTGGAATGCCAGGCCTCCAACGTGGTTCGGATCCCAAGTTAAACTGTAGGTCGTCCGTTTCATCTCACAATCACCCTACCATTACACATTAGAGTAAGTGCGTGTAACCCGAACGGGTAGTAAGACGCGGTGCTAACAACAATAATAATTTAGATTTCTGTTTCAATGTTATATCTTTAAAACCCACCGTTAACAGTAAATACAATAAGGGGCTGTAGGGGACGTGAGAAATGGTCAGTGGGTTTTTTTTTTCAGTTTCTATACCAAAACATATTTTTGGTCAAAAGAAATCAGATAAAGCTTCTGTAAAAACATAATTTAATTTTCTTCACAAGGTGATAACATCTTTTGTTGAACATATGTAATATATATAGTGGCATTAGATGGCAAACCTATTAAAAGAGAGATAAAAAGTTGTCATTAAATTACAGGACACCATTAGTAGATGTTCAATAACTGTTGAGGTCACTAAGTGGAAAAAAAAAGTTTCTACAGAAGCAGTATCCGATTTATTTCGACCAAAAAGATATTTAGCTTTAGAAACTGCAAAAACACTGACCTTTACTCGCATCCTCTACATCTTCACCTTAAAATATCTTGTCTTGCAGCTACGCCACAGGTAGAAAACGTTTTTAAATAACTAGTATAAGGTTAGGGTTAACTCAATCAGAAATCAATGTGATGATGTTTTTCATCCTTTCTTGAGGGGAATGATGGTTCTTTTACTTTAAAAAATTATCGTATTCTTCGTCAGGCATCATTATATTGGTGGGTGACCTGGTGGTCTAGGGGTAAGGTGTCGAACTTCTGTGCCGGGGGTCCGGGGTTTCAATCCTCGGTCCCGGCACAGATTTATCTGATTACCAAACCCTTCCCTCACCTCTGACATAGACATCTTGTGAATGTGGGGAGTGCCAGGCCTCCACCGTGGTTCGGATTCCACGTTAAACTGTAGGTCCTCCATTTTATCTCACAGTCACCCTATCATTACACATTAACGTAAGTGCGTATAACCCGAATGGGTAGTAAGACACGGTGCTAACAATAATAATAATAATAATAATAATTATTATTATTATTATTATTATTATATTGGTGCAAGTTGAAGTTTGGATCGGACACATCCTTAGGAGGAACTGTTTTATGCACGTCATAAAATGAAAGGTTAAATAAGGAAGATTTAAATATTAGATTACTTGAAGGAAAGAAGAAAATTCTGGAAGCTCAAGGAGGAGACAGAAGCCATTGGTGGTTTAAGTTCACCGACAAGAGTTATGGACATGTCGTAAGACAGAACTCCTAATAAATAATAACAAGTTGAAGAAAGATCGAAGAGGCAATAAGACGCGTAGCACAAAAATAATCACTAACAATATGATTTGTTGTTGTTTATGTCGTCGAATCCTCGATATCAGGCAAACTACAACAAACAATAAAATTATCCCCATCATTCTGAAAAGGTTATGTAAAGACGACTACGTGTAGACCAATCACGTGTAAGCAGTGCGAATAAAAGGGGACGAGAAGAAATAAATAATAATGGGGAAACATGGATTGAAGAAAGTCGAAGAAAAAGGTGGATTCTCGGAGAATCCAACTATTAGACAAACAGAAAAGTGGATGAACCACACAAGCACCCCTTTTACCCATTCCTAGCACCCTCTATCTACCTCTCTCCCCCTTTCAAACCTTATGCCTTTCTTTGTTCCCCTATTTTTGCCCTAAAGAGCGTTGCCATGGTAACGTCTCACTCGCGGAAGAACTTTAGACACGCGATGGTGTGGCCTGGACTCTTCTTTTCTTCTTCTTCTTCTTCTGCTTTCGTTCCCTTTATTCCTATTTTATATCCGAACCAACAAGTTACTGCCCGGGAGAAAAAGTGAAAAGGAATCAGTCTGGGATATCCCATTCGGTGATGATATCGGATTTTAGAATGAACATTTGCATCTTCTCATTTGCACTCTTTGGGTTGGCTAATGTTTGGTTTGTTTTGATGTTGGATACTGCGTTGACGGTTGTGTGGGATTTGCAGCTTCATAGTTTGTGCATAGACCCATTTTGTGGGTTTTTTCAGACACCGAGAACACTAGAGTGGGGTTTGTGGTCTACAGAAACATTCGCATGGGTATACTCTGACCTAACCCAGTAAAAAATCTAATCTTCGCATCCAAGAACGTTCATCATAGCAGGCCCAGCTCAGCTCTCGGCTCGCGCGAGGTTTGGGAGTTAAAGGGAAAAGAAAGGACCTAAGATATGCCAGAAATGTGTACAGTGCATTCGTATTTGAATGATTACTCGAAATTTTCCGTGGTGAAGGTGTGTGACAAAGCAAAAAATAAATAAATTAATAACTACAGTATTATATGTCCTTATTATGACAATGAAAATTTGTCTACAATGCTTATCTGTGAAGTCATTCTAAAATGGTCAAAAAATGGCCTTTTTAAAGCAGTTTTTACCCAATTATTATTTCAACAATGTTTGGTATTAGGAACTTCTATTAACATTTTAAAATCTCCATTGGTGTTTAAACAAAACTGATCCACGTTCAATATTGATTTTGTAGATTTACTATTTCTAGCCGATTGTATAATAGAGTTGATGGGCATGTGATGCACGCTCTTAAGAGCCCGGTCAAAACTCGTCCACCCATAATAACATGGTATTATAAAATAAAAGATTGGGACAAAACCGTTTTATGGATTTGAAATAGGTTTTCACCAAAGAAAAGATATTTATATTATCTAGAACGAAGACTCTATAATTTTTACTAATCATACTAATTAAACTATACAATGAAAACTATCACATTATCAACTTCGCACTTTTTTTCTTAAAATGCCTTTATCAAGTTAAATATTCAAAATTGAGTTTTACTATATAAATCAGATTTTTTTTTACTTCAATTTTCTTGGACTGGAATTTTTATCTAGTGTTCTATTATGTTTTTAATATTTAAAAGAAATCAATAACTACTTTTGTAGCGTGTCAATCAGATTGATTGATCACCTACAAGGAAAAAACTAACTATTTATCAATATTCGTGTAATTGGGTGCCACGTTGGGGTTATATAGAGATATTAAAAGATAAACTACCTCAAAGTTATACTCTCATACAAAAAAACGGCGTATTGGCCTACGTTCAAAAACACGAGGATTAGTCAAAAAATTAATTATATTTTAAAAAATTGCGGCTCTAGATATCACAAAAGAAGACTAATGTTATTAAAGTTATGAATAAGATTTGTGAATAGGTGCCCTAGTTATTAAAAAGGGGCCTGATACAAAACTTACAACTAGCCATGTGGCCGTTAATATAATTTAAAAAATATACTTCTATATCATTTCTTTTCGTAAAACAAACAGTGAAAATCAAATAAATAAATTAATACTGATGCATTATGATACAGGATATATGTGTATAAAACTCACCCAAGGACAGATGCCTTCAGATATCGTTTACTCATTTCACAAAAACAGAATTTTCTATAATGGCGGCTCCACGTGGATCAACTCTGGCTCACGCAGTTGAGAAGAAAGGATCAAAGTGAGAGACGCACTGGGCCAAAGCGCAGCGCGACCATGCGCCTCTGGTGGTCGACAGAAGAAGCTCGTCATTTTCTAAACTCTTCTCTCTTCCCCCTCTCATTCATTCTCCCTTATTCTACCTCTGCTTCGTAATTCATTCTCCGTTATCCCTCTTTCATGTTCGTGTCTGATTGTCGCTATATAAGGGTAGCACCATGAGCTCATTTATGCACAACACCTTGTCTCAGCCTAGGTACTAGGACGAAGCTCTGCCGGTGAGAAAAATACCAAGAAGGACCATGGGGTTCGTGGCGTCGGATTCACCGCCCTAGCATCGACGTTGCTGAATGAATCGTCGGGATCAACGAGCTGGACACCAGGACAACTCAACCAGGGTATCAGTATCCAGCCGGGGTCGTTTAGCCACAAGCATGAAGTAGGAAGATACTTTATTTTGTTTAATATATTGTAAATAGTTATTTGGAAGTCCTTTTAATTTTGCAAGAGAAATGTTTCTCTTTATTAGATTTGTATCATCTTCAGAACTAGCTAACGCTAGAAGTATCGTGGTAATATTTCACCTGTCTGTCTGATTGACAAGTCAAATGTTAATGACTCTTAAAGTCAATTGCTGAGTGCATTATTATTTTTTGTTCTATTTTGTTAGACCAAGTAGCATATTCAGAACTAGCTAACTTCGTTATGCTAGAAGTACCTTGGCAATATTTCGCCTTTCTGTCTGATGGACATGTAAAATTTTAATGACTCATAAAGTCAAATGCTGAGTGCATTATTGTATTTTTGGACACGGTCCTAACGTCTATGCCTCTCACTTGGAAAATGTGAATTTTAGTGTGGTAAATGTACACTAACTCACAAGTTCCTATAAATCTTGAAAAGGTAAAATAGTTCATGACACCCTAAACGTCATGTGCATCAGTACTTTGTTATTGATGGTTATCGCCAGGAAGTCTGTTTCTTTTTTCTGCCTTACGCAGTGTAGTTGTAAATCATAGAGGTTTGACTATGCAGTCAATGTTCATTAAAGGTATTAGTTTGGGTGCGCAACCCGTGGAAAGTGACTGTTTGTCATAGTGGGGTCCGCGCAAATAATATTTTGTTTTGCCCTGTAAATAAGTTCTTAAATTTTGTGGTAGTTCAAAATTAGGTTAATGTACTATTGAATGCATGGGTAGTACCGTAGTGGGAACATGTCCTGCCATAGTACTTTAATGACTTCTGGCCCTTAGCCATCATCCAGCAGGATTTACCAGTCAACTATCCAACTATTTTAGTAACACTAAACCTTGTCGAGTGAGACTGTGTAAATGTTATACTGTAAATTTGTTCTATATTTTGCTTTAACTAATTCTCAAATTACTCTCCTTTTAGAAATTCTACTGCCTCTTGACTGGTCACTGTGTTGCCCAGGTCACTGCAAGTAATCAAGTAATCACTCAAGGATATTTGTCTTGAGAAGAGAATTAATATGCTATCATTTTCTGCCTAATTGTAAAACTTGTAAACTGTAACACTTCCAATGTCTACTAAATAAAACTATTGTGAAATTGAAATGTTAAGTTTTCTAATTTTACGTAGTAGCCCTGCCAAGTATAATGGTACACTTTAACAAGATTAATATGGATGTAAGTATTAATGTTGTGAAAGAGAAGAAATCACAGAGATAGATAATATTTTTCTCCGTGTTTTTAACTATTTATTTATAATTTATTAGTTTAATACTAAGCTTTAAGAACTTATTAATAAAATTTAAATTTGAAATAGTTTGGTAGCCGTAGTGTAACGCTACTTGTAGGATTACCGATCTCAACGTCATCATCAATCTACTCTACTGCGAGAGTAGCGTATTAGACCATGCGTCCCCCGAAGTGGGTGACATGAAATTAAATGTGTCCCTCGAATATTTCACCAATACAATTTCTCTTATTGGGTTAAGTATTATAGCTTCAAATATAATTTTCAAAATGTTCAAAAATAGGTTTTGAGTAAACTATTTATCCCTAGGTATATTTATCTTATCAAAACAAACAAATCATCTTGTCACCCCCATTGAACACGCTTTATTAATAAATTTTAAACCAAATTGTTCAAATATGGCTATTTAACAAAATTTAAATTCTCAAAAATAAATTATTTGTAAACTACCCTAAATTTATTTGTTATCAGGTTATCATGAAAAATTAATAATTTGAATTCAATCTTCAAGATCAATTTAAAAAAAATAGTTAGGTATATCAATCATTGTAGCTAAACAACACTTAAATTATTTTTTTTAGATAGATAAAAATACATTAATATTGATAATGCAAAATAGTTCCCGGTTTTCAGTTTTTAACCTATTCATTAGAGCCATTTTTAAAAAAATCTAGCGTCAGAAAACTCAGTAATTATTAGTTAAATACTATTGCTAAATTATATTTTTTTAGAAAAACCGATATTTATATTATGTATATACTATTTATAATGCAAAAAGCTTAACAACTACCCAATTTTAACCAAATTACTAAAGCCATATTTTAAAATATTAATATTAAAAAAAAAGTTATCAGTAAACTATTAGTGGAATTTTCCCCCCAAAACAAGTATACATCTTTATATGTCATGGCGGCCGGGGTTCAATCCTCGGTCCTGGCACAGATTTTTCTGATTACCAAACCCTTCCTTCACCTCTGACAAGACATCTTGTGAATATGGGGAGTGCCAGGCCTCCACCGTGGTTCGGATTCCACGTTAAACTGTAGGTCCTCCATTTCATCTCACAATCACCCTACCATTACACATTAGCGTAAGTGCGTATAACCCGAACGGGTAGTAAGACGCGATGCTAATAATAATAAATGTCATGCTCATGAGTAATGAGGTGGACTGGATAGGACTAGCTCAAGATAAGAATAGGTGACGTACTTTAGTAAGTGTGGCAATGAACTCTCGAGTTCATAATACCATAGACTAGTAAACCGAAAGGATAGTAAGACTCAGTGATAAAAAGAATAACAAAATGAAATGTTTATTTATAAATTATTTTGTATTAAAAATTAGTAGTATTTTGTTTTCATTCACAGATAACACTGTTTTAAATAATGATTGTGAAGTATTTTAAATTCATTTAGCATTCTTTTGCACTTTTAGTTTTTAATCCTGTCTACGACAGGCCTATGTCAATGTTACCTAACCTAACAAAACAGAACCTTCAATTTGTAGATGTATGGAAGGTTAGGCTTCACTCTAGCAAGAGACTGGACTTCAGATGACGGGGGGCGATTGGGGCTTTGAATTCCAGTCAGAACTTCTTTCGTATTTTTATAAATACCTCGTGTACTTTAATTTATTCATTACTTACTGCTGACACAGTTGATAACTTTTATAACTCCAATTTTGGAATCTATGCTTAGGTCAATATCTCCCCCCTCCCCGCCATGTCTTAAGACCTGTCCGGTCTATACACACTTGTAATTAATACTCAAAGGGTGTGTAAAGATGGTGAAGGTAGAGTTTAGAGGAACTTTACGCTAAGTCTGCGTACCCAATGATTCGTGTGATGAGTCCCATTGTAGCATATTTTAAACTATTTTAAATTAAACCAATATGTATTTTAAGATGAAATTCTGATGGAGCGGTTGTGTAAGGATAGAAAAATTACGAAAGAACAGGGATTTGAACCCTGGCCATTCAACTCTACTCGCTAACATCTATGCCTATTGAACCATCCGGGATCTCCTTGTCAGTTCAATTACCAAAATAAACCTCTAAGCGTACTGGTGTTGATAAATACATTAAATACCAACACGTGTTACAAGTAGACCGTAATTATTCAGTAAATAATAATATAGTTATCTAGTAACCTGGTGGTCTAGGGGTGGAGTGTTGGTCTTCTGAGCTAGGGTCCGGGGTTCAATCCTCGGTCCCGGCACAGATATATCTGATTGCCAAACCCTTTCCTCACCTCTGACAATACGTGTATTAATCAGAACTTGTGAATGTGGGGAATGGCAGGCCTCCACCGTGGTTCGGATTCCACGTTAAACTGTAGGTCCTCAATTTTATCTCACAATCACCCTACCATTACACATTAGCGGAAGTGCGTACAACCTGAACGGGTAGTAAGTCGAGGTGATAATAATAATAATAATAATAATAATAGTAATAATAATATAGGTATTTCATTAGTGTAATTTGCGATGTTGATTATATTTGCATTATACTAATATTACCAGTGTATAATTGTTATTTTTCATTATGTGTCGTAATTAATATTTTAGTAATGAAAAAATTAAAATATGTATATAAGTATTGATCCAATAAAATGTTATTTTATAATAAATCATCATTAGCCTACCATATCATGTTTTAATCTAAAAATGTATGCATACTAATACAATTGTATTTACTATTAAATAGTAAGTAAAATTTCATCAATTAATATTTATTATTGATTTAATTATTAATTTTGTAATTTAATGCATATAAACAGCTCTGGCATGGTATAGATTCGAGGAGACTTTAGGCTATCACTTCATCATATTTATTCTTAGCACCGCGTCTTAATATTATAATTTTTTCTATTGTGTACTTGTCTGATATACACATTTAAATGCACTAATAGGGTTTAGGAAATAGTAAGGTAAACTTTAGATACCTCGTAACCACAATTGCGTGGTGGGTAGAGTGGGAAACATAAAAAAAACACTCTTTGTAAACACACACCCGGGCAGGATTTGATGCCTGACCTCCCTCTCATTGGCAAACCAGACCATACCATACCCCAATTTCATTATGAATGAACATATCTGAGAGATAGTAAACTTACAATTCGTGTATGCTATGGCCAGGATGAATTTCAATGAAAGACCAAACCAGTTGACAAATGCCATTGCCTTCTATTTGTGACCATCTTAGGTACTCTCCCCTAATAGCCCTCTTCAAGGCCAGGTACATGTTTAGACTATACCCCCTTTCAATACAAAGGTGATTGGTACCTGCTGTAAAGGTTTCAGAGTATTATAGCTTTGTTTTGTTTGCTTGCTAAGTCAGTCTCACACTTTGGATAGGTGAAGGGAAGGGGGTGGGCTCTAACTTGCTGATAGTTCTGGCAACACTGTGGGCTGACTGAGCCGCCGAAGACAAAGTATAGCTCAATTGGTTTCTTCTGATACCGTAAATTAGGGGCTGGCGCTGATGCGACTCTTCACTTCAAACGACAATTGACCAGGCTCTTAACGCTATTCCTCAGACCAGTCTTACATAACTGCTTACCAGTGACGGCTCGTTTATAGGCTCTGCGGAACTGCAGAACCCCCTATTTCCACTTGATATTATCGTTAACATTTAATATAATGAGTCCTTTTTTTTAAATTCTTTATTTATTTTTGTAGTACTATATATATTCATTAAGCTCAATGTCAGTACATCAATAGCCATCCCCGAGTTTATGAAAACGATACAAAAATCTTTGTATGGAACTGTGCGCTTCATAGTGCCAGCGGCGTGGTGTTTGACTGTTGTGCGCATGCGCACATAGGAGGGGTGAGGGGAGAAAGGCGGGACTGCCAAGTAGAGAGAGCACTGTTGCTCTCGCAGTGCCGGCTCTGGCGTGATGGTGGAAGGAAGTTTTTTTTACTCAACGTGTGTTGTACTTAAAAACCTTGTACCATATTCTTGAATGTGATAAGTGTAGAAGGTAGTAGAATTAGATTATTATTCTGCTTCCAGCTATTCTACTTGATTCATTTTTTTTAAGTTCTTTTATTTAACATAAAACTTTAATCATGGCCTTGCATCCCCAAGAAATAAGTTCTGTGACTGTAAGTGAACTTCACAAGTTTTCACAGCTGTCTTCCCATGAGATAGTTACAGTTAAGAAAAGAGGTTGTTCAACACATGATATTTTAATATCTCAGCCAGGCAAAAGCAACAACAAAAAATATATTCGTAGCTTTAATTCTGAATGGTACCAACGGAAAAGTTGGCTTTGTGGCTGTGAAGTAAAAAAAATGCACTGTTTTGATTTCCGTGTTAGCAACACCCCCACTAATTTTAGCTACGAGTCGCCACTGAATATAATATTACCAAGCAAATAGTAATTATTTTCAATAGGTTGTCTTTAGTGACTTTTAGCCAATGTTGGCAATAAAGAACTTTCTGCTATCTGTCAGTTAACTACATTCCTACCGTATAAGCCCTATCGCAACAGTAACCCCAATACTTATTTGGTGCTGACTGGCAGCTCACAGCTGACAGCTGACGGCTTTAAAAAGTTACCAGACCAAATTATGTATCTCTACACCGAACAATATGATCTGCAAAAGCATGTGTTTAGCAGCTGTCACTTCTGACAGTCAATATTTAGGTATATACCTAAATTTTGACTGTCAGAAGTCAGCTGTGAGCTGTCAGTCAGCACCAAAGAAACCATGGGGCTACTGTAGTTCACCAATACTGAGTGTCATAACTCACAGAAGCATGATGGCAGCAAGTGCCCCCACCCACCCACCCCCGGTTTTGACATGACCGTTAATGAACCAAGAGGTAAAACCCTCCTCTCGCAATGTATAATTGAATTTATAAATACCTAATGGAGTCAAGATAGCTGATTCCCTCGTTTCTAGGCCTCAATATTTAGAAAAATTTCTCACGCAAAACTCGACAACAATGTCTGGATTTAGAGTCACGAATAATGCATAGCTAATAAGTAGTAATGTATAATTTAAAGTACGCAAATCCTACTAGAAATACAAGCCCACAATAAACCGGAATAGCTTGCGATAAATTTAGCATTTACCTCGAGAAGTAATTGACCTCTTTGCAGTAGTAAATGTTCAAAAAATACTTAGCTAATTTTTCCTACATTCTTATTTTGGTTTATATATATATAATATTAGCACCGCATCTTACTACTCGTTCCTTAGAGGAAGTGTTGCGGCATTAGCGTGGAGGGAGAATGGAAAACCATTTAAAAAATCCACAATACACCTGACCGAGATTCAAAACTCGATCCCCTTCACCTCCTCGCCCCGCCTCCTCACCCGGTCCGTCGTCGGCAGTCTGGCCTACTGTGAGAGTAGCGCCTTAAGCCACGCGGCCACCGAAGTGGGTTCTCATTTTATTTTTATTGTCGTCATAAGATATCCGTGTGTATCTCCAAAACTTGAATGAATGTGTTACATTTTAATTTTACTGTCATTTAATAACAATCACAAATAATCTTTTGACAAAGAAGCGAAGAAAGTAAATATGTTTAGTTAATAGCTCAGGTTAGACTGGACTGTCGAAGACTAGGAAATCAGGGTTCAACCTCGGTCGGGTGCAATGAGGGTGGTTATCCCTAAATGGTATTTCACGCTACCTCTAAAAAAATGCTGTTGCATTTCCTCTAAATTAAACCTTCCTAATCCCTAATCAATTAGGGTAATTAGTACATAGGCGTGTGACCCTAACGGGTAGTAAGACGTGGTGATATAAAAAATATATATATATTAATGTATTCTTTAATTAACAGGCTTTCTTTAATTGCTAACATGCATCCTTACATTTTAATTGATTAAAACAACCTTTTGCCCAACGCGGCACACTAAGCTAATGTAAAAAAAAAAACTAGCCTCATAGCAACATATAAAACCTATATAATGTCCCTTATTTGACCCTAAAGAATATTTGAAAGCATTTACAATATTATCATCTTAATTATACATATATATATTATTTTTATTTGAATTTTATATTTTATTACTTGGCGCTTAAAGCACGTCTTCTTCTAAATTATTCAGATATGATAGTTACCAGATTCTAACTAGGAAATTACTAGCTATTTCTTGTTTTTAAGTTCACGCCCTGAAGGTAGGAGGCATCAGCTACGGTAACTAACTTCAGTGTTTGACGTAAAGTTGAGTCAAAACTACAATGTTAAAAGTCTTTTAAAAATTAACTTCCTGCTCTCGAACAAACCAGAATAATGTAGATATTTAATTTGAAACAGTTTCCGGTTCTTAAACATTCTAGTAAGTTATATTGGATTGAGAGATATACCAAACGAGTGGTGCAATCTCAGAGCCACTGTGACATCAGTCATTGTTATGTCTTCATAAAACATGATATTTTTCTATCAAAGTTATCAATAACTATAATTGAATAAACTAATATCAACTTTATGTGACGTTATTTATTTATATCACACAAAAGTGACGCCTATTGTAGGGGAGTGTTATTAACTATTAAGTAAGATAGAAATAGGCGCCCAAACCTGGGGCCAGATATGAACGTTACAATTTGGCTCACAACGTAGGGGCCAGATAGTATTGTAAAAATTAGCGTCCAAACGTGGGGCCATCAGATATAGACATAGCAAATGGAGTCAAACAGTAGGGCCCGTTATAGGAATGTTACACCTATTATCATCAACTGTTTTCAGTCTGTGGCCAGGTAAATTTGGTAAAATGACTCCATCCTACCCTATCCTTCCACCATTCTTCCTGCTCTAATTTCTTTCATTCTTCTCCTCTCACTTTAACACTTTTTGTCATTGGCTTCTCTCATCTATTTATTGGTCTTCCTTGAGATCTTTTCCCAACAAACTTCAACTCCCTCATTCTCTTAGGCATTCTTTACTTTCCCGTCCTTATTACATACCCAGACCATCTCAGTCTTGCTTCCTCTACTATCTCCCACTATTTCCCTGTTAACTTCATTCCTAATCTTGGTTATCTTCGTGACAGCTAAAATCCTCCTCACAAACTTCATTCCCATGTTCTTCACTTTCCTTATTTCTCTTACATTCAGTGTACTTATTTTACCTCTAGAGAAGTTGTACTTTCCCAATAAAATAGCTTTTAATTCGTCTGCCATGGTATCACTTCTATATTTTTTTCCCCCCTGTTTGTTTAAAGCAAAAAAAAGCGTAAGTAACTAATAAGTGGTTTAAATTAGACGACGTACCGCTTAGACTTTCTCTCGCTTTAATTTTAAAATAGACATTTACTAAAAACTCTTTAGATTTGTGAAATTATATAATAGGTATATACATTGTTGTATAAACACTACACCAAAGATAATGAATGAAATAATATACACTGTTACTCACTTACTCTATGGTATTAGGAATTAGGAACGCTAATACAGATTTGCGAAAAGATAAACATGTCCACCAAAGAGCATAAAAATCAAATTCATTTTTATAGGCTTGAATTAAAAAGTATATATATTCCGCTTATAGCTCGAAAATAATTGATTTTATATAATTACTCGCTTTGCCCCTAAACCGCCAGTGAGTTTTCTTTGCAAGTGGCTGTAAACTAATGTAATTCCAGAGCCGTTTTTTGATAGGTCTTACCGTTTAGCCACAAGAGACCGCCAAAGAAAAGTCCGCACCTAATTTAAAATTGCTCCATCATTTCGAATTTTGTTTGGGGGTTAAAAATTAAAATTTTTAACTTTTTTGGAATTTTCCCGTCGGTAACAGGCTAAAAGCTATAAATTTGCCAAATTTAAAGTTTCTAGCTCATTTAGAAGTGGGCCAGTGAGTGAGTCAGCCATGTGGCTTTATAGTAGTATAATATTTCAAATAAAATACCTTTATCTCTAATAGTACTACAATTTTTGTTTCCATATCTTAAATAGTTGCGCAGAAATGACCAAAATTGGAAAATTTCTCCTTTGTAGAGTACCCTCAGAGTATATTTTCTTGAGAAAATGAGAATTGTCATCTTGTTTATAGCTATAAACCATATATAAATATATATATATATATATATATGTATAATTTAAACAAAATCGTTAGGGCAAATTTCGGGAAAATTGATTTTTTTTTTCTCTTTTTGCCTTTGAATAAACTACCTTTAAATTTAGGGTTTGATATCTAATTTCAAAAACTCCTTGAGGAGAACCTTATGAAAAGCCCAAATATCAAGTTTTAGCCCAATCGGTAAAATGGTTTTGGCTCTAGCCCGAGGTAATGACAAACAGACAGACAGCATTGTGAAAACCACTTTTATGGTTCCAGGTGGTCATCAAACGTCGATATTGATCAAAATATCGAATTCGAATTTATTTTTTTGACGATTATAATCATTTTCTCCGCCAATTGTAGAGAGAAAGTAAAATTATAGGCGTATAAAGAATTATACGCTTTTTACTTTGAAACTAATTACATTTTGTATAAACGTCACTGCTCTAGCAAGCGACACGTTACTAACATTTTCGGAAGCTACTCCACCTTGAGGCATGCGTCAGAAATACGTCATCGTCTCAACATAGATTTCAAACACGTCCTTGTCTATGTTTATGTCGTAATGTTCCTCAAGATTGCAACACTTTGGTCTTTTAACAATTTCAGTGAAGCAGGACTGTTTAATGTTGGACTAAATTTACATCTATCTTTCAGCTACGCCAGAAGTGTGAGGTTAGCCCTATTTCCTTCCATTTTCCTCATTTTATTACCGAAACATTGCTTAGGTTTACACATTTATCGTGAATATGAATTGAACTAAAGCTAGTTTGACTTGAAATTTCATATCACAATCAATCAAATATTAAACTTATTTATACAAAATTACATTTCAATCAAAAAACCTATCGAGGGGTGATTTTATAAATTATTCACTTGACTACAGAAAAAATTGGGATCAGTTTAATAGTTTTTTAATTTGTAATAATTATTTTTAAATTTTCTTGAAATTTTGTTATGTTAAAACTGTTTCACCGGTATCAGATCCATTGTGTTTTTTTAAAGAAGAATGAAATAATGATTAGTCGTGTTGTCCGAGATGTATTATCTAATCAATGTGAGGAAATAAGGGACTGGAGCTAAGGTGTAAATGTAGGTGACGTGAGTTAATGCAGGTTTTTTAAATCAGATTGTACGGCAAAACTTTTTTTTTTGACTAAATAATTAAAATATTGTTTCAGTAGAAACACAGAGTTAAATTGTCTTTACACTGTGACCTCATTAATTGTTAAATACTTGTCGAGGGTGTCCCTGAATTTGATGACAACTTTTTCTCTTCAATTAAAGACCCGCCTCGGTGGCGTAAGTAGTGGTTAAATTAAGAGTTCCAGCGCACTTTCTCCCATAAGGTTTAACATTGATCCACACCGCACCCCGTGAAGTGATC
>CABFVX010000192.1:361378-402418 GCA_902151425.1 Timema shepardi | reverse complement strand
AGTTCCGGTCTATATCTCGAGTGGCGAGCATGTGCTCTTTGTTCTTTAATTGTTTATTATTCTTTCATAAATAAAACTAACATGTTATTTAGTCATTGCTAAAATACTTGGAATAGTGGATCTGTAATTAAAGGTTAAAATGATCTTGTAGGTTTAAATCCGAAACCCTTCAAAGTAGGCATCACTCCATACCCAACCTTCTATGAATGCAATTTATCTACATGACAAACTTTCAAAAAATCTAGCAGTTTTTATTTTATTTTATGAGGTAGTGGGAAAAACTAATTTCAAGAGAGATATTAGACCTAAATTGAACTGCCGTGTATGTTTGAAATCCATCCATTAGCTCAAATGTTAAAGGGATTACACACACAAAGCTCGACGGATTACCCTAATTTATAAATCTATTTTGGGAGAAACAAAATTTTCTATAGTTAATTTAATTTTTAGCAAGATTGATGAATTTATTTCAATATTTCTAAGTTTGCTACTATAATTATCAGGGAACCCAATTCGCTAGCCGCATAGTCTAAGGCGCCACTCTCGCAATGGACTAGACTGCCGATATTGGGAGATAGAGGTTAGAATCTCGGTCGAGTACCGAAAGTGTTTTTTTTTCAAACTGGGTTTCCACTCTTACTCCAGCCAAATGAGGGTACGCTTCCTCTAAATATAACCTTTTTCATCCCTAAATTCACTAACGTAATCAGTATGTAAGCGTATAATCGGAACGAGTAGAAAAAAAAGCAGAAAAAAAGGAGACCTAGAAATAAAGATCATGTTTGATATGTGTATCGTTAAACCTTTTAAAAGCAACTACTATGATTTTAATGCCAACATATTCATTAAAGTGTAGCCAATTTCATGCTATAACCATCTCAACAAAACCATGAATATAGTATTGTTACCACAACCAGTAGTTAGAGCCCAACTTGACTACCGCAAATTTTAAGATAGCGTAAAAGTAGCACAAGCTTACGGTTTAGAAATATTCAGCTAATAAGTCATATGGAATTTAGTCATCTTGAATGTGTGGTCTGCAAGATAGCTAATCGAGAAAGGTTTTAAATTAATTGTTTATATTTACGAGCTAAGAGATGAAAGCAATATTAGTAAGTAGTTAGCTTGGTGGGAACTAGGATATTGTATGAATATACACATATCCAGACCCGTAGTGTAGTGGTCTGCCAATTAAGTCAAGCTTACCTTGGCTAGTTCCGCTATGGTGTATCTTAAATTATTATTATTATTATGGCTAGCACCGCGTCGGGTTATACGCACTTACGCTAATGTGTAATGGTAGGGTGATTGTGAGATGAAATTGGAGGACCTACAGTTTAACGTGGGATCTGAACCACGGTGGAGGCCTGGCATTCCCCACATTCACAAGTTGTGGTTAATACACGTCCGTAGCTTAAAGGATAGGACAATGGTAGAAACGATCAAGGTAAGATTGCTAATCTTTAGGGTAACCGAAGTATACCTGACTTTTGGGGGAGTGAAAGTAGGAAACTATTTAGGATTATTATCATCATATTTTATTACCGGTTGAGGTTGTACGCATATATGATAATTATTACTCTATTACGGCGGGACGAGAAAAGAATCATTTTAGAGGTAATCTACCCGCGTTTGAGTGGAAGAAGAATGGGAAGCCATTTAAGAAAAAAACACAGTAGACCCGATTTGATTTAGAACCCCCATTTCCCCATGTTCAGCAGTCTAGTCTGACATGATAGTGACGCCTTAGAACATTCGACCACTGACCAAAAACCAGCTAGATTATTAACTAATTGGATTATTATAAAATTAATAACAACAACAGCCCCAATTATGCATTAATAAACTTTAAGCTACTTAAAGAGAGATTCGACGTTAAAAGGCGTTATTGCATCTCCTGTTAGGGAGATTCACAAAGAACCCCACGGGTAGAACCGATGAAGGTAGCTCTGGCAGGAGAGCTCCATTTGATTGGATGAGCTTGTGACGTCACTCAGTACACAAGCCAGTGCGTTTCATACACAAGGATATTATGGAAGATGAACTAAGTTGCTAAGTATCAGGTCACATTTTGGAATTAAAATAATAAATAAACCTTTAAAATATACATCAATGTTCAATTAACGTCAATACGCTAATTATTATTTAAAAAAAAGCGTGTGGCTGTCTTCGTATTAAAATATAGCTTCTGTATACTGAATGACGTAAACAATGACATAATCATATTCCTCCAAGTCTTTGTTGGTGTGTTTTAATGTCGTATTAGTTTTATACCGATATTTCATCACAACAAAATCTTTAAAATTAATTTAGGGGTGTTTTGATTAGATAAATTAAATTAAATTAAGGGTTGATTATTTTAAATGTAGTGAACTAAATTTAGGAGTAGGGTGTGTAAAGTTTACTTTGTAAAGTTTTTAAAATTAATTGGGAAGTGTTTTAATTAAATTAAAGGTTAATTATTTATATGTAATCAACTAAATTTAGGATTTGGGTGTGTTAAGTTTACTTTGTAAAATCTTTAAAATTAATTAGAAGGTGTTTTGATTAAATAGGTTTAATTAAATTAAAGGTTAATTATTTTATTTGTAATTAACTAAATTTAGGAGCAGGGTGTGTTTAGGTTTACTTTGTAAAGTTTTAAAAATTAATTAGGAAGGGTTTTGATTAGATTGATTTAATTAAATTAAAGGTTAATTATTTTATAAGCAGTGAACTAAATTTAGGTGTTGGATTTACTTTGTAGAGTTTTTAAAATTAATTTGAAGTTGTTTTGACTAGATAAATTAAATTAAGGGTTGATTATTTTATATGTAGTAAACTAAATTTAGGAGTTGAATATGTTAAGTTTGTAAAAATATTTAAAATTAATTTGGATGATTTTACTAAGTGAACCCGCATCGCTATGTGCAGCGAGAATAATCTACATACAGGCGACCGCACTGGGGGACCATGGTAGTGCTTTAGACCACGCGACCATCGATGCGGGTATGTTTTAATTATATGGTTGACTGAAAGATCATAGTTAAAATCACGGTCATGTGAATTGATGTTTTTTCTAAATGTTTTTTCGATCAACTTCCACAAAAATGCGTATACATTTCCTGTTAATTTCAACCCTACACCTAGTACATTAGCGTAGTTATTACACTATACAGATAACACAAACGGGTAGTTAGATACGGTGACAAAAAAAAAGTGGATAATTAAACATACAATACTTTTTCAAATTACAACAAGTAATTTTCTTAACAAGCCCCCTAGGTGTGGGTGGAGCCTGATGTAAAACTATAAACGCCCTAAGCAATGTAGGTCAGCAACCAGTTTTACCGAGGCGTGCCACGGGTCATCTCACGCTCAGGGGCCGGCAGACATCCAGATGGGTAACGACCGAAAACAATTTGTTTGAACAACGTTATTGGGAGAAGTAATAAAAAAGGGGGGTGCACTGCAAAAGTGACTGCTTTGAAGGTATCCCAGATTTTTTTTTCATTTATTTACTTGAGGTATTTAACGTGCACTTTCTAAACAGACTGAATATATAGAGCATACGAGAATTTCTATTAGCGAAATCGAAAGGCCTATCAATTTTGCCGGGAAAGGTATGTTCACATACATTCCAGGGTTCTTTCACGTACAATCGACATGAGAACAACCACTTTTCTTCCCCTCCAAAAGAAGTTGTGCTATGGATTTTTATCTCTCAAGAAAAATCTGTCAACCCCGTCTGGGTTTGAACCCACGGATCGTCCCAGATCACTTATTAGAATCCTCATAGTGCCCAGACTTATTTCCTTTATTTTGCTTTTACATAACTTATTTTTTGTATCTCAACCAATGTTTAACTTTATTTTTTTATTTTTAGACAGTAAATTTTAACTCGGGGGCTGTACAACGACTTCATAAATCTATTCAGTAAATTTGATTGGATCTTCCAAGCAGAATTTTTCGAGTAGAACCGACCAAGCCGAAACTAGTTGGACTCAATTAGAGCGGCTCTTGTTGATGGGGTTTAAATCTTATGATTGGCTTGGATCTCATCGCGTGTTTACCCTTCTGTTCTGCACTTGGATTTCGGCGACGATGTGAGTCCACAGGCAGTCGTCACCCATACTGGTGGGCACACGGACAAAGGCGTTACTCTTGTCTAGTATGATTTCCTTGTGATGGGTACATATACACTGACAGGTGTATTTAAGTTTTTTTTCTAGTAAGTTTATCACTGCTCCTTACACGTGTGTGGGTATGTTTTCTCTCAATTATACTCATCTTTACAACCTTATCATAAAATATAAGAATGGTCCGGACGAATTGGGAGACACGGCGAAAAACCGCCAACTAAACCTGTTAATTGGCGTTACAATCCACTTTGATGGCACCACGGTTTAAGGCGTCATTCTAGCAATGGATTGAAGTGCCGATGACGGGATGATTGGGGTTTGAATCCTGGATGGTTTTTATTAAATAGTTTTCCGTTCTTCCACTGCGCAAATGTGGATTTCCTTTAAAACATATTTTTTCATAACTTACATATTTGCGGAACTAATACATGATGATTACAGCCTGGAAAAGGGTAGTAAGACGCAGTGCTAAGAAAAAAAAAAGGTATTACACGTACTAATAATAATATCGCACGTATTTGCTACATCATTTGTAGCCCAGTAGTGGAAAGATAAGCCTGTGCTAGTGTACCTTTGCCCAGGGGACGCCCCAATGTATTCATCATAAATCCTTTCCGTCGAGGCTCTTTCTATGTCTCGATAAAATGAGATGATGATAGTGAATAGGAGGATGTGGAAACAGTAGCCACTTCTTAAACCTAACTTAAGCCTAATCAACCAAACGATAGTGATCCTAGGGGTAATTCCCCTTTTTTGGAGAAAAATACCGAAGGTAGCAGCCAGGAATCGAGCCTGGGATCCCCTAGGCACGTAGCCAGATGCACTGACAACCACACTATGGTACCGGTTGCTAGGTACCAATAATCATAAACATCAAACCACTGTAATGTTAGGTGAGGTTACGGTGCTCCCGATCCGGATCTCAAAGTATATAAAGGTCCACTGTAGTTTTGTCGTCACGAACTCAGGGAGTTGTCACTTTTTATATAAAAAAAAGGATGAGTCCCACTATCAGTTTAATTGTGCGACAAGGTTGTCTTTTGTTGACTTAGTTGCATTGCAACTAGGTCGCACGCGAACTCAGTGCTCTAAGCTACTCACGCGAACAGACATGATAAAATATAGTCCCTGCACACTATGAGCTCAACCCTACGTATCAGTGATCACGCGGACTAAGGCGTAAATCTCCCCTGTTCTGGTTTGAAATTGATGGAGAGGTTTGGGCTCGAATCCTAGTCGGGTGTACTGAGGTGTTTAATGGTTACTCGCTTCAGTGGTCGAATGGTCTAAGGCGTCAATCTCGTGTTGGACTAGACTGCTGATGATGGGGAAATTTGGGTTCATAATCCAATCGGGTCTATTGATTTTTTTTCCTTAAACGGCTTACATTCTCCTACCGATCAAATACGGGTGAATTACCTCTAAAATGCTTCCTTTCTCGTCCCCACCCTATTAGATTATTACTATTATTATTATTATTATTAACACCACGTCTTACTACCCGTTCGGTGTTATACGCACTTACGCTAATGTGTAATGGTAGGGTGATTGTGATATGAAATGGAGGACCTACAGCTTAACGTGGAATCCGAACCAGGGTGGCCTGGCATTCCACACATTCACAAGTTGTGATTAATACACGTCTTTTCAGAGGTTATAGAAGGGTTTGGTAATCATATAAATTTGTGCCGGGACCAAAGATTGATCCCCGGACCCCCAGCACAGAAGTCTGAAAAATTACCTCCAGACTGCCAGGTCACTGACGATTAGAGTAATAATTTTTATATTTACGTACAACCTGAACCGGTTATTAATCCTAAATGGTTTCCGACTTTCACTCACCCAAAAGTCAAGTACACTTCGTTACCCTAAAAATGAGCAAACTTACCTTGATAGGTTCTACCATGGTCGTATCCTTTAAGCTACACCATAGTGGAACTAGCCAAGGTAAGCTCGATACTTTACCGGGTAAACAATGGATTCATTTACATGTCTACACCATTAGTGTTCATATTCTGGCCGTACGAGTAGTAAGACTTGGAACACTTAAAAAAATAAAAAAATAAAAAATCTCTTATTTTTAGAGAAGCTGATTGATTACTTAACTCCTCATTAGAGGGCAATAGTCACTAAGCGTACGACAACTTTCGAGAACTTCTCTAATCAAACAAATTAACCCTCATCGGTGGGCGCATGGTCTAAGGCACTGCTCTTGCAGTAGATTAGACTGCCGATGACGGAGAGATCGAGGTTTGAAGCTCTATTGGGTGTATTAAGGCTTTTTTTCCAAAATGGTTTTCCACTCTCTCTCTCTCCACGCAGATGCGGGTACATTTCCTATAAATATAACCCTTCTAATCTCTAAAGCTATTACCGTAATTAGTACATAAGCGTATAAATCGAACGGTTAGTAAGACGTGGCGCTAAACAAATTAAACATATATGTAAGAATTAATTAATATTATCTTTATATAATTACTATAGTGAATGTTATTAACTTGATAGGGTTTACTGTATTATTTGTTAGTAAATAGCGAGACCCTTAAAGTAGGCCTACTATAATTTTTTTACCACCATGTCATACTACCAGTTATACTCAATGCACTAAATACGCTATTTTTTTAGTCAAGGTTGTATTTATAGAAAGTGTACGCAAATTTTCGTGAATATAGTAAAATACCATTTAGGGAAAAAAAACACCATCATTACACCCAACCTGTCATCGAACGCTGATCCCCCCATCTTTGTTAGTCCAGTCTAATTGCGAGAATGACGCCTCAAACCATTCGATCACAGAGGGTGGGTATTTTCCATTTTTACCCAACAAATTGCACGTATAAAGGTTTTTTTCACCTCATTTTAGGTTATACGCATATAATGATTACGCTAACATAATATAGATGAGGAAGGTATAACTTAAGAAGAAGTGTACCCTGCATTTTCATAGAGGGAGAGTGGAAAACTATTTGAGGGAAAAACCCTCAGTACATCTAACCGGGACTTGAACCCCAATATCCACTTCAGCAGCCTTCCAATCCAACACGAGTGTGACGCGTTACCAATGCAGGTACGTAAAAAAGCTAAACAAAATGTTAACTATACGATTTTTAATTTAAAAAAATACTTCTATACAATATTTGAGACGTAACACATATTTCCAGTACTCTTATTTACCAGAGCGTACCTAGATATTTCTATTATAGAGAGTTCTACCAAATTTAAAGCGAATGGAAAGCCACATACACTTGTAGAAATATGATTATGTCATTGTTTACGTCATTCAGTACACAACAGCTATATTTTATTTTAATACAAAGACAGCCACACACTTTTTTTTTCAATAATTAGCGTATTGACATTAATTGAACATTGATGTAGATTTTAAAGGTGTATTTACTATTTAAATTCCAAAATGTGACCGGATTTTTAACAACATAGTTCGTCTTCCAGAATAGCTTTGTGTATGAAACGGCTTGTGTACCGAGTGACGTCACAAGATCATTCAATCAAATGGAGCTCTCCTTCCAGAGCTACCTTCAACGGTTCTACCCATGGGTTTCTTTGTGAATCTCCCTAACAGGAGATGCAATAACGTCTTTTAACGCCGAATCTCTCTTTAAGTAGCTTAAAGTTTTTATCATACATAATTGGGGCTGTTGCAATTAATAATTTTATAATAATCCAAATAGTTAACAACCAAGACAGAATAAAGAAGAGGCAAACTAAAACATATTATTAATACTTTCGGAAGGGGCTTAAAACCCCCTAAGGACTTCCCACTTCTTGTTATGCCCCTGTTATTAAGGATATTTCCGAGAGTCGGCAATATTTATTCTCAGATTCCTTGACTCGGAATATTGGTCTTAGCGATAAATAGGAGAGTAATTCTTAGTTTCTTGGAATATAGTAAGTACTTTATAGCTCGCAAAGAGGTCCTACAAACTGTTTGAATACTTCATAAAACACAGTAGCTGTTAACAAGGTTTCAATTTAACTAGCGAAAAGAAGACACCTTATAGTCTTCGTTGGTGTGTTTTAATATCGTATTAGTTTTATACTGACCAAAAAATAATTATGGTATTATTTGATACTAAATAAACTTTTTAAAACTAGTTTATTTGTATAACGTCAATATATAAAGTTTAAGTTACATATCTTATTATATTTAGATTGATACAATTAAGCTCATTATTTCAGGTTATATCCGAGTCTAAGATTTGTTTTTTAGTTTACCCCTACAGGCTAATCTAATATTTAAACTAAGTGTGTTTGGGATGAAGTGGGTATAATTTAAAACAAATCTACCCGAATTTGTGTGGAAAGAAAGTGGGAAGCAAAAAAAACACCGTGGAAATAAAGTACTCTAAGTACAGCTAGCCGGAGTTCGAATCCCGATCTCACTACCATCAGAAAACTAAACTTGATGAGATTGACGTTTTGTCCGCGAGCTCATCAATGAGGATAGAATACAAACCAAATCTATATCTGTGTTTAAGATTTTCTATGCACTTTTTAATTACTATCTAAATTTATACATACCAAAATATTAATGGAATTCTTTTAAATAAACATCGGAGTTTGAATGTTGTGATGAAACTAATACATACGTTACATCCCAAAAGTGAAATTGACTATTACAAAAATTGAGCAAATTTCTGCCTATTTTGTGAACTTATTTCTTTGCTTGTCCATTTCACAAACCGGGCTAAAAAAAAACTTATCCTGTTCATAAATAAGGTAGCGCTTTTGCTGCCCAGTTCACAGTCTGTATAATTCATTAAATGGGCAGCTCCAAACTCTACCTGATTTATGAACATGATGAGTTTATACCGAGTACATGAAATGAACAAGCAAATAACAGGTTTGGTCCAAGCCTTTAACTGTTTTAAAATGGAAGGTTAGGTTAAAATAGGTTGGGTTAGTTTATTTATTCATATATGAAAACTTATTTCAGTTGAGCTTGTAGTGTATAGGAAAATAATTTTCAGTTCATTAAATGGATAAAGAGTTAATGCAATTTTTGCCCATGTCATGAAATGGTCAATAGATAGAGACCCCGATTTGTGGTAAATAGAAAGTTTGGATTTAGTTAGATAAAAAGTTGTATTTCTGTATAAAACGTTGTATTTCTGTATAAAACGTTGTTAAATAAAGGGAAAGATCCTAATTTGTGGAAAATAAAAATACCGATCAGTGATAAATAAAACGATTGGATTTTGTTAAATAAAATGTTGTATTTTGGTAAAAAAAAGAAAAATCACCAAATAAATGGCTAGGTCCTTATTTATGGTATTAAAGTTATTGTATTCAATTGAATAAACTTGGATTTTGATATATAAAAAGTAAAATAAAGTATTGAGGCAGAGTGGGAATAGCGAGCTGAAAATTAAAACAAAAAAGCTTTAATATATATTGCTATGAATATAAAAATCCCAGCTAAAAGGTTTTATGTTTTTGACTTATCCGGGCCTACTATAAACAAAAGTATTTAAATAATATCAATTAAAAAAATTAATTTAAGAGCCATCTTTTGAATATTCTAGTTTTATTTCAAAAATACGTTAAATGTAGGCATTTTTAATTTTCAGTCACCTATTATTTAATCTATTAACTAATTTTACATATAACAACACTTAATCATCACACTCAAAGATATCGTTACTTGATAGTGATGTAAGATGGAAGAAGATCTAGTCCTAAGAATAAAGACTTGAAGATAAAATTATGGAAGAAGGTCTAGTCCTAAGACTAAAGACTTGAAGATAAAATTATATCAATCAAGCTTAACTTAGGCGTCTTCTTCTTTAAATATTTGTCTTTGGAGACAAAAAAGTAATAGTTCAAACATTCCTACTAATAATCTTTGGCTTATGATTTTTTATACTAGCACAAATCAACAAAATTGACCATACTTCGTATTTAAAAGACAAAACGGCCAATTTCGCGAAAATATTTTATTTAGTTTTATTTCGCGATTGTATCATTATTTCAAAAATGCTACAACTTTATTTAAATATGTCTTGATAGTAATTTTAACGTGCCCGGTAAAAGTTCATAAAAACACGTCTCGCGAAATTTCGGTGTCTCTTTCAATAGAATAGGATATACCAGTTCACGAAAAGGGACATAAATCTTCCCAATTCGTGAATTGGATTTTTTTTTTATCACCGCAACTTACTACTTGTTCGGTTTGTACGTATAACCTACGTACTAATTACACTGACGAGTTTGGGATAAGGAAAGTTAAATTTAGATGAAGTGTATCCGCATTTGTGTGGAGGGAGAAAGGTAAACAATTTTGTAAAATATCACCCTCAGTACACCCAACTGTGATTTTAACCTTGATCTTCTTATCGTCGGCAGTCTAGTCTAACACAAGAGTGATGCTTTAGACAATGTGGCCACCGAAGCAGGTTAAATGGGTTGTTGTATAAATATATATATATCAAATGTAAAATGCTAAGACATATTCATTTATATATATGTATTTTATATATTTTTCTAATTTAATATTTAGTACACAATTTCTTGCATTATTGTTTGCTTTGAAACGGATTTATTTAAAACATACTATTATTGTGCGTGGCTATATAAAATAATGACACATATATTTTTATGTATTTATATATCTTTACTTTTTTTTAATATCAATATATTGACTTCACTTTTATTTTATTTATTTATATAAACATTAATAAGCACATTCCACCAGATTTTCTGTTCTTTCTCTAGTAAAATTTTAATCTATAGCGTATTCTAATTCTTCTTTTTTACTTTTAACATGTTTGTGTTAGTAAGTAATTAATTAATCATATATATTATATATGTATCATAAATATGTTATATATAACAGTCCAGTGTATTGCAAAAGTGACGCCTTAAACCATTCGACTACCGAAGCGGGTCCTAATATGTTAATAGCCAGACTTTTTTTTTCTAAATATCTAAAATAATTTTTATTTTAAAGTCAAATACAGGTCCTTATCTATCAAATCTCTGTCACTGACAGAAACTATCTCGGCGTGGGTGAAACAGTGTCTCTCGTGAGTTCAATACCTGCTTCAGTGACGTAAACAGGACCAGAGGCATTACGTAACTGAGAAGGCGAGGCCCAGCAAACTCAATACTGACGTCAGTGGTCTATATCCCTCTACCCTATCAGGGGGGCACATGAACGTCAGTGTATTTCGGTCGAATAAGGGGGAGGGGGGGAGAGGGGATGAAGCTCGAAGCAGTGGGAGTGCATTTCTAATTTTGTAACTATTTGTCTATTCTAATCAATAATGTTACGAGGGAGAGGCCATTCATTTTATTTGTAGTGTATTATAAATCCGTTTTCCGCGATGGGTAGTAAGTAACCATACCTAAAGATGTGAGATGGTAAATATTCAATTTTGAAAAAAAAAAAAAGTTTTCTTGGTTTTTTATTTCAGGAAAATTTTCATTTTTTTAGCACCGCGCTTTTCTACCCATATATGCACTAATTACGCTTTTTTGCTATGTATGAGAAAGGTTGAATTTGGAGTAAATGTACCCGCATTTGTGTGGAGGGAAAGTGGAAAACCATTTAGGGAAAAAACCTTAGTACACCCGATTGGAATTTGAAACCATATATCCCCGTCACTGCCAGTCTGGTCTATTACGAGAGTGACGCCTCATACAATGAGGCCACACTGAAGCGGATGTATCTGTCTATTTAAATTATTGAACAAATGCAAGAGAGATAGGTAAAGTTTAATTTCTCCAAAGTACGTTAACAGCAGAAATATTTTCAAATAAGTTACAAGATATGCTTTGGTGGCCGCATGGCTTATGGCATCAGTCCCGTGTTATGTGGATTTTCCAACTATTCAAGTAAAAAGTAAACAAAGTCCACCTGAAGCCAACATTATCTTCTCAGTCCGACAACTTATGTATTGTCCATACACTTACTAAACATCAATTATCTATAAAATATTATATGTATTCAATATAAAACACTAAAAATTACCAAACAATTAATCTGAGTCTGAAAATATGTCTTAAAAATCTAAAACCACAAGATTGTTTCAAAAAATTACTCAAAATTATAAAGTTCTACAACCAGAGTATCATGAATAGGGTTTGTGTAAAATGAGCATTATGTATGATGTACCAAAAAATGATTACATCTCATCAAAATCCAGGCCCTGATGAATAACGATTTTTCATATTACTTTTGAAAGTGAATTAATAGGTTAAGTGTGTGGGATGAATTTATAAAGAACATAGAATCTCCCCTAATGAAGATATTCTCTTTGTCTTTGTACACATAACATAAAGATTCTACACAGTGTTTTACAAACACTTTGCAATTTGAATTACATGAAAATTAATTTTATTTAAATTTCAGTATAAATTAGTTGAAAATTTACATGTTTGTACTGAATTTGGTTTTATTTCACTTAGTTTCCTCAGGACCTGTCTGTTATTGTCTTACATCATATCAAAGATGATGATATGTTAACTCAATATTTCATATTGAAGGTTAGCGTTAAAATTACATTATATTTGGTGTGAAATAATATGATAGGAGTTATAATGAAGGAAAGCAGAGAAGAGAAAATATCTTAAGGAATTCCTCTAAGACGATCTTTATCATAGTAAATGCATTTGTGAATTTTAAACCCGAAGCTACTTCTAAAAATCAATCATTTGTATTTAAAAGATCTACACGTCTTTAGAAATAGATTATAAATTTCTGATTATTGGTAAAAGCGTGTTATACAGATATTATTTCTTATATTTTTTAAATATACAAACAATAAAAAAAGTGCTTATTCTAAGCTTAAACAGAGAAAAATGTCAAGACAAGGAAAACTTGTAGGAGTGACCTGGCGGTCTAGGGGTAAGGTGTCAGACCTCTGTGCTGGGGTCTGGGGTTCGATCCTCGGTGGCACAGATTTATCTGATAACCAAACCCTTCCTTCACCTCTGACAAGACGTGTATTAATCACAACTTGTGAATGTGTGGGTGCCAGGCCTCCACCGTGGTTCGGATTCCACGTCCTCCATTTTATCTCACAATCACCCTAACAATTCCCCATTAGCGTAAGTGCGTATAGCCCGAACGGGTAGTAAGACGCGGTGCTAATAATAATTTATTATAAATGCCTATGCATATTATATTATTTTAAAATATGTTATTTATATGAATTAAATACTAAATTCTAACAAATATTCGACTTCTTTGATTTGTTGTTTTGATTCACCCACTTAACCGGTGGTATCAAAAACATGAACACATGAAAATTAGATAGAATATTTTTAAACTTTTACTAGTTACCAGTGTGTTCTTACTGCAATATTGTGTCTATCTACTTTTAATTTTGCCTGATTTTTATTTAAACAAAAAATAGACTATGTTATATTTTTATGTCAAACACTTGCTAGATATCCGTTTAGACAAAATTATTTGAGCAATTTTGGAAAAATTTTGAATTAAAAAGAATCACTCATAAGCTACCCTTAATTTAGCGGCCAGGGCATAGACTCTGTAGGCTAGGGTCAAAATCTAAAAATGTTCCCCGTGTAAACATGTAAATAAATTGTGAACAAAATCCATCAAACTTTTTTGGATTCAGCCCTAGGACAGACATAAAGATAGACAAATCGAATTGTAAAATTCACTTTCTTGTGTTCCTTGGCGCGTAAAACTTGCATAATAGTTGAAAATGTTCACGATTTATCAACACCTTTTTTTATACAAGAAGAGAACCATGTTGGATATAATTCTTCGGTGCAAAGCAAACTTGATCGGACACATCCTTAGGAGTAACTGTCTTCTGCAAGATGTCATAGAAGGCAATGTTGAGGGAAAGAGGAGTTTAGGAAGGGGGAGGATTCAAATATTATATGACTCGGAAGAAAGAAGAGAATTCTGGGAGCAGATGGAGGTGGTAAGAGGATATATTGCATTGGCGGTCACTGACAAAAGATATGGATGGACCTGTCACAAGATGGGATGGGATGGGATGGCAAAAAAATGGAAACGTAGCCAATGCAGTAAACATAATTAGGCCTATATATATATATTCTCGAGTATAGAACTTATGAGAATATTTATTAATATGGGTGATCAATATTTTAAGTTCACCTTACTTTTATTTTAATGTCCAGTCTTTATGTAATTGGAAAATATATTTTTATATGGCTGTCCATTATTTTACTTGGCGGTTGTTGTAGCATATATATATGTATATATACACACATATATATATGTATATATATACACACATTTGTTAGGGGCGTGGTATCGCAGAATCTCCGCCTCGTATTCACGCAAAAGGACGTGTATACTGTTTTTTTTTAATTATTATTCTCACCCTTGACTTTGATCATGTGACGTTTCTAGAGGCCCGCAAAGTCACGCGACACTACATGCCCGGCTGGTTACAGAGTTCTCTCTCTCTCTCTCACTCACACACACATACACATATGCACACACACTCTTTCAAGGGGTCCGTTTTCTGTCAGTTCCTTTCTTCTTACGTCACACGCAGACATTATGATAGCCCAGAATAGCCGAGTATTGTGTTTGTCAGGGAAATATGCCTCAAGGTCGACACAGATATTTATCATAAATATCTTCGACATTCATGGGCATTCCAAAAATAATACATATTTATGAGTGTATTATTCTTATCATATTCGTATACTACAAAATATGAGTGTTTATATATTTAGGCGCATGTAATTTATAAGGTTAACGCGCTTGTCGTGTTGAGCTCTACTGCAGAGGACGGTGAGATCAAGGTTCAAATCTCGGTCGGGTGAACTGGGGGTGGTTTTTCCTAAATGGTTTTCCACTCTCCCTCCACGCAAATGCGGGTTCACTTCCTCTAATTCAACCTTCCCAATTCTTATTCCATTAGAGTAATTAGTATTTAAAGCGTATAACCCGAACGGGTATTAAGATGCGGTGCTAAATATTATTATTATTATTATTTAGCACCGTGTTCTAATAGCCTTCGATTTATGCACCTATGTACTAATTATTACATTGTATTAACGATAAGTAAGGTTGACTTAGAGGAAGTGTAGCCGCATCTGCATGGAGGAAGAGTGGAAAACAATTTAGGGAAACCACCCTCAGTACACCCAACCCCGGAATCGAACCACGATCTCTCCATCATCGGCAGTCTAGTAGGTTGTGAGAGTGACGCCTTAGAACACGTGGCCACCGAAGCGGATGTATAAGTTATTTTAATCTAAAGCTAGTATATTTATTTCCTATAAAATATAATGTATTATATCCGGACTGTTTGATTATATCTTAATTATTATATATGAAACACCTGCTTTGGTGACCGCGTGGTTCAAGGCGTCGCTCATGAAATAGGCTGGATTGTCAAGAATGGGGGGGACCAAGGTTTGAATACCAGTCGGGTGTACTGACGATTTATTTTCCTAAATAGTTTCTAGCTCTTTCTCCAGGCAGATGCGGATACATTTCTTCTAAATTCGACCGTCATCATCCTTAAAAACACTATCCTATTATAATATGTTTGTGTTCAACCCAAACAGGTAAGAAAACGTGGTGTGAAAATAAATCAAACTCTATTAAACTGTCATAAACACACGTGTAAGCAAAGCTATTTAATTATTATATTATAATTTTTCATATTGTTCTGATAAAAAATGATGCAACCGGGCGTAATTTGACATCAGTGGTGGTATACAATATTACATATGTTAAGCTTACAAAATATTTAATTCAGTGAGTCAGGTGTACTGAGGTTTTTTTAAAAATTAAATTGTTTCCCCCCACACTATCTCTCCACGCAAATTCGGGTACACTTCCTCTAAATTCAACATTTCTTATCCTTAACCCACTAGCGTAATTAGTTTATAAGCGTATAACCTGGATGGGTAGTAAGACGTGGTGATAATATATATAAATATATATTGCTTGACGGGATCAATATACTTGCCTACCAGTGCCTTGCGCTCTCTGCCAGAAACATGGCTACCACCCTTCCCTCCCATATTGACCAAACTCACAAGTGGCAGACAGATTTCTGACGTCATTCCTTCGCTCAACCCTCTATTTCGTCTTTCATTTTTTTTAATTTTCGAGGGGTAAACGAACTCACGAGGGTTTAGATTGCCTTGAATTTGACTAATCTACGTCGAGTTTTTGAATACGTAAATAAAATTGGTGCAATTTCTTTCGTGCGTGTTTTTGGGTAGTAAAAAAAAAATGCTTTACGATTTAAATAAAATGGCCTTAGATCATACAACTCATGGACACTTACAGACATGTTAGATCTTTGATAATACAAACTAGGGGAGATTTACAGACCCGTATTAATATAAGGAATTACATGAACTACTAAATCTAATGGTTTTTGTAAATTTTTTTTCAGGAAGGTCAACTGCTAAATTGTTAGGACTTGGATCAATCAATGATTGGACATTTTCAACCCTAAATTAGTATATATGCAGTAGCCCCATGGCTTCTTTGGTGCTGACTGACAGCTCACAGCTCACTTATGACAATCAAGATTTAGATATATACCTAAATTTGACTGTCAGAAGTGACAGCTGCTAAACACATGATTTTACAGATCATATGGTTTGGCGTAGGGATACATAATTAGGTCTGGTAACTTTTCAAAGCCATCAGCTGTCAGTCAGCACCAAAGAAGCTTTGGGACTACTGTAGTTACGTGAAAAAATAACTTAAGTTAAAGAGTAAACCTTGGTCATAAAACTAATAAATTGATCACTAAATAATCCTGTAGACGTCACTCCCATAATGATTGGCTGGCTATATCTCGTGATACCCTTCATGTAACGTTCACTTATCGTGAAAGACCTCCCAGGACATCTATTAAGTTAAGTTAAATGCATCGTGATCCCTTCCATTTAAAAATACGAGAAAAACCTTTACGTCAAGTTACTTTAAGTTGACCGTGATCCCGGCATGAATGCCATCTCAGGAAGTTCAGCTGCTTAGATCAGTAAAACCCGTAGGGATTTAGGTATGTTAGGTAAATCTATGTGATCTACAGCGGTGCCTTTTGATGAGATATTATCAATACATATAACATAGCACTAACAATATAGTAAAATGTAATCAATGCCGGCCGCAAAAAAAAGTTTGTATTCTTCCCAAACTGTCTTCCAATCGGAATATGACTGTAGGCCACGATCGTTTGCTCATGGAGAGCATTTACATTCTTTAATTTGTATAGCCACTTGCATTGTCGTAACTAGATTTTAATTATTGGAGGAGGGTGAGATGGGGGACGGAATTAATCAATTTTTGTTTTAAAGGTTCAAACTTAATAGTATGAATTATATGATAACGGGTTTAATTCTCAGGTCAATTTTCAGTATATTGTGTAAGAAAAGTACATAATTAAAAGTAGATTTTTGAGTCTATTAAATTCACAAATATATTACGTAATTTTGAATAATATTTGAGTATGACTAAAATTACCCGGATCAGTAATAATCGTTTATGTTATAAGAAATTTAAATTGTTTAATATGAAAGTCTATATTTTATTAATTCTAATTTGTTCATCTAAAAGAGGAGAGTATTTAAGTGAACATTTAATTTTAGGAATAAATTTAATATGTAAATACAAAAATAAGAAGTAAGAGTAGAGTGGAGAAAATATGGATGATCGTGGGTGGGACCTTTGTTAAGTTTTTAAGTCGATTGGGATCAAAAATGTTGCTGACCCCTGATATAGGTCATAAGCCAGGGATGAGGAACTTGTGGCATTTAGGCCACATGCGACCTATTGAGAGGATTTGTGATGCCTTTTCACATACTTAGTCAACTATGTATTTTCACCCGCCTCGGTGGCGTAGTTGGTTAACGCGCTAGTCGTGTTGAGCTCGACTTCTGAGGACGGGGAGATCGAGGTTCGAATCTCGGTCGGGTGAACTGGGGGTGGTTTTCCCACTCTTCCTCCACGCAAATGCGGGTTCACTTCCTCTAATTCAACCTTCCCAATTCCTAATCTATTAGCGTAAATTAGTACTTAAAGCGTATAACCCGAACGGGTAGTAAGACGCGGTGCTAAATAATAATAAATATGTATTTTCATCCTTTATAAATTCTAGATCTGTGTGTGGTTTGGTTAATTAAAATAGAAAAATGTTATTTTAAAGCATAATGATATGAAATTAGCCGCTCTTATCAAGTTATCTCTCTCGCTATCTATGACTTATGAAATAACGTATTTGGGCAAAATTTACTATATGGCCTGGTTAGCAATCCGTTAAGTAGCATGCGGTCTTCCAATACAAAAAGGTTCTCCACTCCTGTCTTAAGTCATACACAAAATTTGAATTAATTATTTATGTATTACAACAAATAAAAAAAAATCCATGGCGTCAAGGTGAGCTATACTGACCAAATGGCCACTGCATGTTGGCGAGGATAGTGCCAACAGTTGTGGATAGAGAGTTTGATGGGGTCAGCACATTGAACCATCTGGCCGTTAACTTCAGTTTTATAGATCAGAGCCGTTACTTCTTTATTCAAGTAGCTCCTCACTTGTCCTCACGACTCCATTCCAAACACATTGCTTCTAAAATGAATTCGGATGTGGTGGTGATCGAAACCGGGACCTCTGGATCTGTGGCCAAGAACTCTGACCACTTGACTACAGAGGTGGCTTTTGCTTCAAATATGGGTTTTGTAATGCCTGGATTAAACACTTCATTGTTTATTTTACGGTACTAAGAGAGCCCCATCTGAGTAGATTATTGGGAGATTGTAGAGGCGTTAACTCCCTTTCCCTCCTGCTGAAGACGCTCGTGTACAGTAGCCCCATGGCTTCTTTGGTGCTGACGGACAGCTCACAGCTGACTTCTGACAGCCAACATTTAGGAATGTACCTAAATTTTGACTGACAGAAGTAACAGCTGCTAAACACATGTTTTTGCAGATCATTTGTTTCGGCGTAGGGATACATAATTTGGTCTGGTAACTTTTCCAAGCTTTTAGCTGTCAGTCAGCACCAAAGAAGCCATGGGGCTACTGTACCTTAGGAGGTACATATGTTCTGGTGTTCTCCCGGTTTGGCTGAACAGCTGAATCAGTTACGGGTGTTACTCGATCATAGTTCCAGGGAATATGACTGTAAGACGACCTTTGTCCCCTTACTGTGCAGGTCAACCTTGCCGAGTGGCAGATCCGACAGCTATGTCTGGTGACGAGGGAGATCTTCCTCGAGCAACCGATGTTACTGGAACTGGAAGCCCCGGTGAACATTGTTGGAGATATCCACGGACAATACGAAGATCTCCTGAGGCATTTCGACAAACTCGGTTACCCACCAGATGCCAATTATCTCTTCCTAGGAGATTACGTAGACAGGTAAGTGTTATCAAAAAAATATTTATAAGCTAGTAGTGCCCGGGAAGAATTACAAGATTTACAGTAAATACGTCAACCTTGGTGGTCTTGGGAGTAAAGTTCTCGCCTCAGGACCTTATGTTTGTGTATTAAGACCCATCCGGGGTCGACGGATTTTTATTTCAGCGGTAAAAATTCCATAGCACAAACTCCTTCGGAGAGGAAGTAGAACCATCAGTAACATATCAATTGTGGCATGTAAAATTATACTGGATGGTATGTGAATATTTCTTTACTGGTAAAATTGGTAGGCTCTTTCACTCTTGCTCATAGGCATTCTCATGTGCTGGTATAATCAATTGGTTCAGAAAATGTACGTTAAATACCTCCATTAAATGATTATTTTTTTCTAGTAAAGCTCAGCGTGAGTTCTGAAGTTTGGTGGGTGACTTCGGCACAGATCTAAATACTTTATTTTTAAGAACTAAACTTAAATAAAAGGCGTAATGGAGAACTTTGTCTTAAACGTATCCATATATTCACCGACTAAAGCTTGATTCACACTTTCACCGAGAATAAAAAAGAGAATGTGCTTGAGTGAAACAGCAATTAGCAAACTGTATGTTGACCCATGATGCATTGCAACGTCAACTTTAAACAGCTGATTATCAACATATTTTATTTTCTAGTGGATAAACAAAAATCTTAGATCAATCTCCCGATGGAGGTTTTCAAATTCTAATTCTGGCACACTCCAATAAATTGATACACACGCGTGACAATAACGGGTAGTCGAATGAGCATGCGCAATGATTTTAGATTGTTGGTTCTGAGATTTGATTGGCTCTCCCGTTCCGAACATCTCAGGCAGAGCGGACGAAGTAGAGACGAGTTGAACTGTAGCGGAACAGTTCGCACCGATAAGGCGGACATCTTGTGATTGACTTAAGAGTTCGTCACGTGTCTACATTTCTGTTCTGTGCTAGTTTTTTTTGGCGAACATATGAATTCACAATAACGCACATCATATATAGAGTTAGGCTTCGCTTTTGAAAGTCGTTAATCATTGATATGACACGAAATAATTTATTTTAATAAAATTTAATTTGGTTTGATAACAGTCGATAGATTACTTTCAAATTTATTTTTATTTGCCGGTGACTGGGAGGTCAGTATTCGAAAAAAAAAATCTTAAATGGTTTATCACTTTCCCTCCATGTAAATGTAGCTACATTTACCCCAAATTATACTTCTTCAGCCATATCCCATTAGCTCAGATTAAATATGAATAGGCCAAACTGTGGGGAATGCCAGGCCTCCACCATGGTTCGGATTCCACGTTAATCTGTAGGTCCTTTATTTCATCTCACAATCACCCTACCATTTCACATTAGAGTAAGTGCGTATAACCCAAACGGGTAGTAAGACGCGGTGCTAATAATAATAATAATAATAATAATAATAGGCCAAACGTGTCGTACGATGCCACACAAAATAATTTGTTAAAATGCAAAATGAAAATATGGACTAGGACTTTGTATCTCATATAGATTGGAGTGAAAACTACTAAATTATGTGTGATTTTTCTAGTTTCTTATATTTAAAAATAGTATTCAAGCCTGTCTTCACCAGGGAACTAGCGCTAATTTGAAATAATGTAATAGCCTCTCATTCATTTAAGACGAATATAATATAATTAAAAGAAATACTAGACTATATATTGCGGTGACCTGGTGGTCTGGGGCTAAGGTGTCAGACTTCTGTGCTGAAGGTCCGGGGTTCAATCCTCGGTCCCGGCACAGGTTTATCTGATTACCAAACCCTTCCTTCACTTCTGACAAGACGTGTATTAATCACAACTTGTGAATGTGTGGAACGCCAGGCCTCCACCGTGGTTCGGATCTCACTTTAAACTGTAGGTCCTTTATTTCATCTCACAATAACCCTCCCATTACACATTAGCGTAAGTGCGTTTAAACCAAACGGGTAGTATGGCGCTGTGCTGTTAATAATAATAATAATAATAATAATAATAATATTAATAGACTTTTATAGAGACTTAAGGAATAAAATGAGCAACATGGTTTCCCAAAGAGCATCATGGTTCACCAAGTTATGCATCCAGAAGTTGTTTATTCTCATCATTATGTTGCTCCCGCACAGGCGATAGCTTATCCTTCTATATTTGAATGGTGCATTTCCAAAACGTTATAAATGCCAACAGAGTTGCAAGTCAAAACGTTGTATATGCCAGCATTATTGTTGTTGGACAGCTGCTGTCTTAAGAGACAAATTCAGATTTAAAAATGATAAATTTAATAATACCTCATAAAAGAATTCAGCTACACCAGCTGAATATAAATTGAATTATTTTTTATAAAAAAAATATAATATACCGTAACCATAAAACTGCAAAAGAGAAATTTCAGTACACCATAATGAATAATAAACAGTTAATTATTTTTTCAAAGAAAATGTAAAACTTTAATAAAAGTTTACTATCATTGTCTTTAACCATTGGTTTCTTCAGCACAGTGTTGTCCTGATTGTGCCAATATTGTTTCAAAATAGTGTCGGGCGTCTTGTTCCAGATAAGGAATTATTCTCCTGATATCAGCTTTCTTTTTTTCTGGAATTCCGAAATGTGTTAGAGCTGTAGGTAATTGAATGTCTTTGAAGTCCTCTAATTTAATTCCCTCCTTCAGCACATTAATCCCTTTACACCAACCTGCAAGCTCACCAGTTCCTTTTGCCACCATCACTTTACCAAATTCCTCAGCTGTAAGGCTGAGCTGTGATTCTGTTGAAATTCCTAACTTCTTTGTGTTTAGTTTAGCACGGGCAATAGTTTTCAAATCATAGAACTCTTCAAACACTGTGCATGTGAAAGGTTTGTTTTGGGCTGCACTAGTAATAATGCGAACCAGATCCATCAATGTGTAAGCCTTACAAACTTTTTTACGTTTCTCGATGACTGCAAAGTCTCTGTCACAGCTGAGAAATGTATGTCCTTTCACTGGGAATTTGTGAACTATTTCAGAAAATTCATTATTGGCTAACAGAACAAGATACATGGCGATAATATACTGATTTTTGTTCTGACCTCCGCAATTGTCAGACCATAAAATGAGCTTCTTCTTTTCACACATACGAACTTCTGTCATGAGGTATTTGTACAAACAAGAAGCTATTTCCAAAGACCCTCTTCCACCAAAATTTTCTGTCCACAAACACATAGTTCCCCTCCCCGTGACAGAGTCGTGAATTCCTAAGTTGCAAGCCGCAAGCTGCTGGGAATAATACATTTCTGTATGAGTGAGTTGAGGGATATACATCTGTTGCTGTTAGTTATCTTCACATCTTCTTTTTTCTTAGAAGGTTGACTTACATTAGAACTCATAGCAATATAAATCAAAATCAAAGAAACATTGAAAAAACGCAGCTCGAATAAATAAGAAACATACACAGAGTTGTTGTCACTAGTCACTATTACAAAGCAACTGGCCTTCGTTGCCGCTCGAATTGCACCTTGGCTGTTACAACGTTATGACTTGCACAACAGTTCAACTTAAATTTTCTACCGCTTGGATCAGCACTATCTTGACACGAATATTCCACAGCGTGAAGCGTGACATTTACAACCCATTTCCGTTATAAAACGTATTTCACCTATATGTGGCATTTACAACGTTTTGGAAATGCACCATTCATTTATGCTATGTAATATGGATCTCTTTTAAGATATTTTTTTTATTAGTTAGTATTATTAGTAGCAATTTTGAGATCCCCTGTATCCCCCTTTTCATCTATTTCCCGGATCCTTATTTTTTGATATCCAAACCTTTAAACTTTTATGTTACATGGGGTGATCCTTTTATCAATTTGCCAAATTTAAATTTTCATCCACAAAAAAAAGGTAGATTTTCTAAAAGTTTTGGAGAGATTTCAAGCTACTGCCCTTCACCCCTTCCATTTAAATTCCAAAATTCCCATTTTGAAATTGTAAGAATTTTTGGCTATCTGATATGTTTCGTTTACGTGCCTGCCTAATTTAAATTTCTAACCATACCAAAAATAATGTTTTACGTGAGTCGTTACAATTTCCAGCTCTTACATTTTCTGTTTATTATTTTGAAATTCCATTTATTCAGACATAATTCGGTTATCTGGGCAGATACATTAACTTACATGCCAATTTCAACTTTATTTTTAACCGGGAAGTTGTTTTCTATTGGCTTAGAAAATTTTGAGACCCCATTTATTGGAACCAGTTTTGAAATTTAAAATTTTCATTATTTTTAGATTTTTCGTTATTTGGGGTGATTTTTCTAAAGGCTTACAAGTATTTGAATTTTCTACCTTACTTAAAAACATTTTTCATATTAGTTTTGAAATTATTTACTCTCCTTTAACTTAGACCTTCATTAAAAAAATAACTTTCATACTTTATACTTGATTGAACAATTTATATTTTATACCACACTAAATGGTGTTTTATTTTATTATTTTAGAAAATTCTTTTCGATCCCTATTTTATAATTTAAAATTTAAAAAGCCTTGGTATTTTGGTGTGGTCTCTATGAGAAAGTAAGTATGATTGTGTCATATCATTTATTTATTAATATAGACCAATACAAAAACGAGCGAACGTAAAAAGCCATTGAAACCTAAGTAGACAAAAAAAGGCGGAAAAAAACAACACAAAACGAGCTTTTACTCCAATTAAATTTATTTTGCGTTTTGAGTAAATTGAAGAACTCTTTACCAAGAGACCCGCTTCGGTCGTGGCATGGTCTATCACGCTACTTAAGCAGTAGACTAGACTACTGATGCCGGAGAAATAGAGGTTCGAATCGTGACTAGGTGTACTTAGGGTGGTTTTTCAAAATGACTTTCCCCTCTCCCTCCACAAAAAATGTGGGTACAACTCTTCTAAATATAACCTTCTTAATCCCTAAAAACATCAGCGTAATTAGTACATTAGCGTATAGCCCGAACGGGTAGTAAGATGCGGTGCTAGAAAAATAATTCTTACCAAGAGAAAATGTTTAATATTTAATTATTTGTTTCCACATGTATATTATTTTATGTAGCCTTTTTTCGTCCTCCAGGACAAAGGCAGGCATACAAGGTTATAAACAAAGGGGAGAATAAACACAAAGCGAGCAGATAGGGCATTAAAAACGAATAAATTATTAAATAATATTCGCTAATGTTTCCAACTAGCCCATTCTGCATTATTGCGATAAACCAACAAGGATAAAAAAAAGGATGAACCAGACAATAATTAAACCACATTACCAGTTGAATAGAAATAAAGTCGAAGTCAACATGTCGGAAGTTAAATAGATGAACATAAGTTTTATTTATAAACAAAGGATATATATATATATATATATATTTATATTTATTATTAATTGAAAACCTCTCGGATATTTACCCTACAATATTTATTTCTCTCGTAGACTCTTTCCCAGTCAAATATTTATGTTTCATTTCAGATAGCCAAAAGGACTCTGAATATATTATAGCATATTTCCAATAGTCAGAAGGACTCTGAATATATTATAGCATATTTCCAATAGTCAGAAGGACTCTGAATATATTATAGCATATTTCCAATAGTCAGAAGGACTCTAAATATGTTATAACATATTTCCAATAGTCAGAAGGACTATGAATATCTTATAATATATTTCCATTAATCAGAAGGACTCTGAATATATTATAACATATTTCCAATAGTTCAAAGGACTCTGTATATATAGCAAATTTCCATTAGTCAGAAGGACTCTGACTATATAATCGAATATATAAAATATTAAGGCCGAAAAAGAATTTTGACATTCAAAAAGGAAAACAAAATATTTTGTTCTTACATTTTTGAACACGTAGACTTGTCCAAGATCTATATCCTGCCAAAAGTGAAGAGTGGAGTGTCCTCCGATCTCCTGTCAGTATTTATTTGAAATCTTTTACTCAGATGGTAGGGGCTACACACAAGTCGGACACAAAGAGAGGAAAGGGGGTAGTGGTGAAAGGGGAATATGTGACGAGAAGGCCGTAGAAAGCCCGAGAACAGTCATTTAGTTAACGCGGAACCATATAGCGCCGGAAATGTCATACTTCATACTTCGCGGCTTCCTTAGTGAACACTCAATGTTGGTCCGGTCAGTTGCCTCGTGCATTCAGTCTTGACCACATGTTCACGTAGCCAATTGTGTGGCATGTTAGACAGTCAACTTGGGATGTACGCAGTGAAATGGAGCACGATGAGTTTAGAACATCATATTATTTAAGTTTGGTAGAATATTATTTGGAGTCATTTAGTGTCTTTTTTAAAAAAAATTATACATTGTAGCTATGATAAGTCACCAAAATAAAGACATATTTTAAAGTTTAGTCCTTTTATTTCTAGAACAGAAGTAAAACGCCATAAAATATTTTTATTTTTCTCGCTACAAATGGGTATGTTGTAAAAACGAACTCACGAACGTCTTTCTACCAAATTTATTTTCTCTCCTTGAAAACCATTTTATTTTTGTGACCCTTGAACTTTGGTTAATAAATGTCCCCGGAAGTTAGCGTGACTCCCATCGTCGCTTTCTTGTTCAGCCTCAGAGGCGACTTTAGATATTCGTGTTGGGGGAGGTCTTGAGACATAACGGTTATCAATCTCCGGTGACGTCCATAACTATTAGCTCGCGTCTTTCTCACGAAACGGGAGCAGTTGGTCTCTGTCCAATTTTCTTAGGAAGAGTCTAAAGCCGGGTCTTCACTTGTATCAATATTTCGTATCGTTTCCTCTACGCGTACCTTGAACGCATCGGTTTGAACGGTACTCAGTATCATCGATGTGTTCGTGAAAGCGATACGTGGATCAGATCGCTGAGTCCCGCTTCGAGCCCTGCGCGTAGCATCCAATTTTCTGACAGAAATGCATGTAATATGGAGAAGAAAAAAATTATTTGCTCTCTCTCTTGGTCGTACTGCAATTTAAACTACTTTAGGATCCACGTGGTGGGCAGGCTGGTAAGCATAGTTGCCACATAGCGGGAGTTTGCACGTTAGCATACTCAGTGACTGTCAAGAAACCTGGCTACATGAATCGGCAGCTATGATACCCAGGCCCTACCCTTCACAGACTGGTTGAACATGTGAAGAGCCTCCACTCCTCACTCCAGCTTTGCTGACCTCAATCTTAAAGTAGTTTAAAACGCAGTATAACTGTTGCCAAATCCCCATTGCTCTCAATTATGTTGGAAGGTGGTGTGCTGGGGTAAGAAGGAGCAACTGGCAACCTCGATGAACCGGCGCTGCCAAACTTATCTTATATTTGAGGGTTGATTGACCACACGAAAACGAGAGAACGACAAAGCTGTTTCCCATTAGTAACCATGCAGTTCCCTCAACGATGATGTACAGTGTAGGCGATCATATCACCCACGTTCAGTGACTTAAATGTCACTATCAATTGGAACAAGAGCGGCCATTCGTCTCCAGACATCACTCATGATAAGTTGTTTTAGTGTTGTTTGTACAATGAGAATGAGTTTTTAAAAATACAATAATAGTTTTTCTTTCAATATGGGGGGAAAAAAATTGTCCCTCGCATTGTCTAACGTGATACTCTCGCAGTAGAATAGAATGCCGATGAAAGTGAAATCAAGGTTTGAATCTCAGACGGGTGTATTGAGGGTGGTTTCTTCAAAATGGTTTCCATTTTACCTTTACGAAAAAGTGAGTAAGTTTGTGTAAATATAAGCTCCCTAATCACTAGCGTAACTAATACCTAGGCGTATAACCCTAACGGGTAGTAAGACATGGTGCAAACAAATTTTTTATGTAAAAATCTTAGTTCTTTGAGAATGAACTCTTAATAATTATGGAAGTTTAAAACCTTCCAGGCCGGTGACCTGCCGGTCTAGGGGTAAGGTGTCAGACTTCTGTGCTGGCGGCCGGGGTTCAATCCTCGGTCCCAGCACAGATTTATCTGATTACCAAACCCTTCCTTCACCTCTGAAAAGACATCCTGTGAATGTGGGGAATGCCAGGCCCCCACCGTGGTTCGGATTCCACGTTAAACTGTAGGTCCTCCATTTCATCTCACAATCACCCTACCATTACACATTAGTGTAAGTGCGTATAACCCGAACGGATAGTAAGACGCGGTGCTAATAATAATAATAATAATAAAAAAAAACTACCAGCCATTTGAAACTTAACTTTTGAAGAGTATAGTAGCACTGGACGCGCCCAGAAACTCTTCTTTCTTCTGTTTCGCCATTTTATCATCAAGTACAGAAATTCTGCTACTTGCTCCACGTTCATTTTTCTGAATGCAAGACGGATTTTTTAAAAAAAGAAGGAAAAATGGATGACGTGGCCTTACCGCTACAGCATGTCGCAGTATCTTGTTGAAGAAAATAAAATAAATGCATTTTGTTTTCGCACTTTATTTTAATGATCCGGGTGTTTTGGCTACCAAATTAAGCCATTTTTACGGTATGTTTATATAAACTTCATGATCTTATCCGTGCTCCAGCCTATTAATAGTATAATGACATGTGAGCGTATGTGTAACGTTATTGTGTACCTTAATATTACTTTTTGTTATTCTCTCTCAACTTTATTTAGTTATACTTACCTCATTTATTTTATTTTAATACCGATATCTAGGTATTCAAGTATGTAGCCAAAAATGTTTTAATCATTATTTATTTATTTATTTATTTTTTATTTAATTAGCACCACGTCTTATTACCTGTTCGGGATATACGGTTAAGTACTAATTACACTAATGGCTTAGAAATTGGTATGGTTGAATTTAGAGGAAGTGAACCCACATTTGCGTGGAGGGAGAGTGGAAAACCATTTAGGAAAAACCACCCCCAGTTCACCCGATCGAGATTTGAACCTCGATCTCCCCGTTCTCGGTGGTCTAGCTCAACACGACTGGTGCATTAGCTAACTACGCCACCGAGGCGGGTATTATTTTTCTAAAAGGTTTTATAAATTAGTTTTTAGCACGTAAGTATTAAAAGTACATTCTTTATTAATAAGGGGCTAAGTGTAAGAAAAGGCACTGGCCTTTAATTCGCCCAAATAAAGATGATATTATTATTATTAATATTATTGGTGTAAAACGATAGTAATAACAACAAATAAAAACATGCATTACTAACTAAATAGACATTCATACACAAGGTTTTGTTGGGCGAAGCCCAGTCTGGACGTGTTCAGAACCAAATATTGTCGTGGGTCAGGGTTTATTAGTTTAGTTATCTTATTCCCCCCTTACAACACATGACTGATCGAAATTATGGGTCGCATCAATGACGGTGACGGACCGAGGTCCGGATCTGCTGAGATTTTGTCTCATGCCATGCATATATGTGTATGTGTGTGTGTTTTTTTTGTCACGACGCGAATAAGAAACGAGGGAATATGATACAAGTGTAGACCCGGCAGTAGAGCACGACCATGCGGGCTGGCCTCCTGACAGTGGCGTTTATGTCGCAAATATGAATGAATCCTTATCTGACAAATAAAAAAATCAATATGATAATAGAGCTACTTTAACTTAATCCTTCGTTAGGTAATGTTATCTGCAGCTGTCACCTTTTTTCTCTCTCACACCCCTAGGATATAGTACTGTGATCGTTAAAAGAAATAGAATTTGATATTTTGATATATTTGGACGTCTCATAATACTCTCAACCCGAAAAAAGTTGTTTTTGCAATGTCATTTATCTGTGTCCTGGCTTATAACCAAAATCATTTTACCGATCAGGCTAAAACTTGGTATCTAGTGTTTAAAAAAATGTTAACCAAAGGGCTTTTTGGAATTATCCATCCAACCTTACAATGAAGGGTGGTTTATTTTAGGGTGCTAAGAGGTAAATTCGTATCTAGACAGTATTTAATATTAAAAACAAAACGGAGCGTCTCATTTTCTCATTAAAATGACTTTGAGCCTACCTTGCATGAGAAGAAATTTCAAATTTTGATTATTTCTTCGCAACTCTATGAGGTACGAAATAACAAATTATTTTAAAGTTAGAGGACTCTTTAAAATAAACATTTATTTCAATGAATATTTTAATCAACAAACATTTTCTGAGTAGTTGTTGCTAATCTTTTTAAGAAATAGAACTTTGGGCAATAGGATGCTAAAAATGCACGGTACAAATTAATGATGTTTCTATTATTTGTGTCTATTATTTCATGTATACATTCAAGTGAAATGCGATTATCATTTTTCCCCATTGTGTTTCTATGTAATGTATATGTATATCACCCACCTCAGTGGCGTAGTTATTAACGCGCTAGTCGTGTTGACCTAGATTGCCGAGGACGGGGAGATCGAGGTTCGAATCTCGGTCAAGTGAACTGGGGGTGAGTTTTCCTAAATTGTTTCCACTCCCCCTCCACGAAAATGCGGGTTCACTTCCTCTAAAATTCAACCTTTCCAATTCCTAATCCCTTAGCGTAATTAGGACTTAAGCGTATAACCTCAACGGGTAGTAAGACGCGGAGCTAAATAAAATAAATATATGTATATGCAATGTATATTATTTTGTTTCACGTATCTTACACATCATAATTATAGTTTGAATAAAGAATTAAGAAAGTCTTTACGATGCACCGTAATATTTATTATAAATATCAAAATCAATAAAATAATATTAATATTTAGTTATTATTTATTTAGTTGATGTACTTAACCTCCACTTTTTGAACCAAATTATTATAACAGCACACGATAATTTCTATGAGTGAGAGTGAAATGATCTACCAATTTTGACGGGAAAGGTATTTTAACATACTTTCCAGGGTTCCTATACACGCCACAATCAATAAGGGACAAATGGCTTTACTTGTCCTACGAAGGAAGTTGTGCTACGGATATTTATCGCTCAAGAAAAATCCGTCGACCTCAGCTGGGTCCGTGACCATCGGATCTTGAGACTAACACTCAAGTCCGAAACCATAAGGTTGACAATATAACTTTTTTTTTAGCACCACGTGTACCCGAATTTGCGTGAAGGGAGTGTGGAAAACTATTTTGGAAAAACCACCCTTAGTACACCCGACCGAGATTAGAGCCTCAATCTCCCAATAATCGCCAGTCTAGTCTACTACGAGAGTGGCGCGTTAGACCACATGGCCACCGAAGCGGTAACATTAATAAAACATATCATTTTTGTTAGTAGTTTCACTACCCGTTTGATTTACACACATGTGTACGAACTCGTTTTGCAATTTGATGTAAGCTAATGTAATTCCAGAGCCATTTGTTGATAGTTCTTACCGTTTAGCCACAAGAGACCTCCAAAGTAAGGACTTTTAAAGTTGCTCAGCCATTTTTTTCGGGGGTTAGAAATTAGAATGTTTAACTTTTTGAAATTTTCCCTTCAGTTACAGGCTAGAAGCTATATTTTGCCAAATTTTAAATTTCTAGCTCATCTGGAAGTGAGTAAACATAAATGTCGGTGAGTGAGTCAGCCGTGCGACTTTATAGTAGTATAATAATAGTATAATTTGGTAAGGATTGTGTATGGTTGAATGTAGATGAATTGGAAAACCTTTCAGGAAAAAATAACACGCTCAGTACTCTCAAACGAGATACGAAACATGACCTCTCCATCATCAGTAGTCCAACCTAGTGTGAGAATGATGCCTATTAGACCATTCGACCACCGAAATGGGTAGTAATATAGTTAAATGGCTTCAGTGTTGACAGGAAATCATCAATGTCAAGAGGAAGGACTATGGCAGGGCTGTAAAACTCATTTGGTTAAAAGGACAAAATTAAAAACTGAAAATACTCAGATGACCTTGTTAAAAAAAAAAGCACAACCTTGCCAGCAGCTTAATTAAAAATAATTCCAGCTTAGTTTGTTTTTAAAAAGAATAATATGATTTGGATCGAATAAAATAGTGAGACTTACCATTTATTTCTGTAATTTCTGTATTTCTGTAGTATTTTCGTTAGTGGCCTATTGCTACGAGGTAAAGAACTGAGAGGGTGTAACATTTCAAACCATAAATATTTGTTGTTTTTATCAGGCGTTCATGAATAAATTGCACCCCTGTAAAAGTTGTGGATTTTATTAAATCAAATGTGACTAGGAATAACAATCGAACAGCATTGTATGCCGGTTCACGGTTAGTTCCAAGGGGCCCGCTTCGGTGGCCGCATGTTCTAAGGTGCTACTCTCACAGTTAACTGCCGATGATGGGAAGATTGAGGTTCGAATCTAGGTCGGGTATACTGAGCGTGGATTTACGAAATTGTTTTCATTTCTACTTCCACGCAAAAGCGGGTAAACTTCCCATAAATATAATCTTCCGGATCCCAAAGACCATAAGCGTAATTAGTACATAAACGCATAACCAGAACGGGTAGATAAACGCATTGATAAAAAGTTCCACGAACCACATATGGCCCGCGGGCCACCAGTTTAACATGCCGTGATTAGAGAGTGTCTTGGGTCAAGGACACCTACAGCGAGGTTACGTGTGACCTTCTGAATCTCACCCCCATTTGACGATGATAATGTTTTATTACATTTCAGGGGAAAGAATTCCTTGGAGACGATCTGTCTTCTTCTCGCCTACAAGATTAAATACCCCAACAATTTCTTCCTGCTGAGAGGCAACCACGAGTGTGCCAGCATAAACAGGTATGATTGCGTCTCTTATAATTCGATACTTTAGCGCGTCTGTCTGCAGAGTCAAAGGTCCCGGGTTTAATTCCCATCATGACCATAAAAAAAAGAATAATTTGGGGCCAAAATATGATAACCCTCATATATTTAAATGGAACTAGCTTATATAAAATCATGAAATCTATTTGTAAATGTATATTCCTCGATGTTAGCTATCCTAAAAGTTTTAACGGACTTAAAACAAAAGTCACCTGGTGGTCTAGAGGTAAGGTGTCAGACATCTGTGTTGGGGTTCCGGGGTTAAATCCCCGATCCAGGCCCAGATTTATCTGATTACCAAACCCTTCCTTCACCTCTGACAAGACGTGTATTAATACCAACTTGTGAATGTGTGGAATGCCAGGCCTCCACCGTGGTTCGGATTCCACGTTAAACTGTAGGTCCTCCATTTCATCTCACAATCACCCCTACTGTTACACATTAGCCTAAGTGCGTACAACCCGAACGGTTAGTAAGACGCGGTGCTAATAATAATAATAATAATAATAATAATAATAATAATAATAATAATAATAATAATAATTTTAAAAACTTGTTGTTCAAGAGGTAAGCTACCAAATATAATTGCTAAAACATTTTTTGATAAATTATGTTTTGCTCTTTGTGAAATTGGGGATTCCTCTTTCACAGTGATTAATTAAATGCTCGGGAGACTAGGTGTTGTTTTTGTTAAAACATTTAGTTTCTAAGTCATATAATATTGTAGTTATCTTTTCATTTTCACCGCTTCTTACTTTTTCAGGCTATACGCAAATACCTTTATGATGATTACTTTAATGGAGTAGATATGAAAAAGGAAGCATTATAGAGGTAATCTTCACGTATTTGCGTGGAAGAAGAGTGGAAAACGATTTTGGAAAAGCCACCCTCAGTAGACCCGACCGAGATTCAAACCCTGATTTCCCCGTTGTCAGCAGGCCAGCCTAACATGTGAGTGACGCCTTATGAGTCCAGGGGTTCTAAAAGTATTTGCGCTCAAGCCTAACTTGAATGAACATTAAAAGTTATTTTTAAGCCTCACTTTCGTTGAAAAAAAGTTACCCAAGACTATTATTATTAATAATAATATTAGCACCGCGTCTTACTACCTGTTCGGGTTGTACGCACTTACGCAAATGTGTTATGGTAGGGTGATTGTGAGATATAATGGAGGACCTATAGTTTAACGCGGGATCCGAACCACGGTGGAGGTCTGGCATTCCCCACATTCACAAGTTGTGATTAATACACATCCTTACAGAGGTGAAGGAAGGGTTTGGTAATCAGATAAATCGGTGCCGGGACATAGGATTGAACCCCGAGCCCCAGTACAGAAGTCCAACACTTTACCCCTAGACCACCAGGTCACCTACCTTAAGACTAAAGCAAAAAGAAAGCACGCAATATTTAATTGATTACTATATATTGTTTTGACTATTTGAAGTAATCGGTGTTGGCCGGGGGGAATGTATGTGGTTTATCGACTGCAGGTGGAAAATAGTGTCTTTAAGCCCTCCGTTGCTTCGGACCTTTTTGCTTCAGGCGCAATTTTTACTAATCAAAATTGTAAAATTCCAGTTTATAGGTGCACAAGTTCGTGCACATGGGGTACTAATTTAAAAAATTTCAGATGCGTGTGGTAATTATCGCGCAATGTTCATGACAGTCAAATAAACGCTTCATTTTATTAACATTGCTTTGCTTCCAACCCAGCGCCTCACCAGAAATCCCCTCGCGCTTCACAGCTTGAGGAACCCCGCCTTAGACCAATCGGCCATAGAAGCGGGTCCAGTTGTTTTTTTAAAAGTTTATTAAAATACCCTAAATTATTATAGTAATGTACCTACCTATTCTACCCTCAACATTCAATCGAGCCAAGTGGAATTTTATGAAGTTATATAATTATTATAAGCAAATTAAATTAAGATTTTCTTCTAACTTCACCCGCATTGGTGTAGGCGTACAATTAACTGGTCTGGTCCATTGGTGATGGGGAAGTCGGGGTTCAAATCACTATGATGTTGTTTTTAGCATCGCGTATTATTACCCATTTGGGCTATACGCTTATGTACTAATTACACTAATGGTTTTAGGAATTAAAGAGGTTATATATTAAAAAAGTGTACCCTCATTTGCATGGAGGGAAAGTTGAAAACCATTTTGGGGAAAAACCTCAGTACACCAGATCGAGGTTTGAACTTCGATCGTCCCGTCATCGGCAGTCTTAGTTTATTGCGAGAGTAGCGCGTTATAACTTGCGGCCACCAAAGCGTATATATATATATATATATATATATCGTTTTAAATGGCCACCCAAATCGGTGATACCGCGATCTAAATGTCAAGCTCATTTATTCTGGTTTTCCCGTGATGGGGAGGTCAAGGTTAAAATCCCTTGAAGAATGCACTGAGTGTAATTTTCCCTCAACGTTTTCCCACTTTACCTCCACGAAAACGTGGGCGCATTTCACATACAATTCTACCCTTCTCGTTCTTACTATTTTGTGTAAATATGCGAATATCTTGGGTGAATAATAAGACACAAAGCACTTAAAAAAATCTTTAAAACACTATCACTCTAAAACAATGTTTTCCATTATTTTTATTCGGAAAATGTTTTTTTTTGGCCCGCACGATCGCATCTAACCCTAACTAACACGCCCCTTTACATAATATTTTCCCACACCAGAAGATCCACGACACATAGATAACTGCTTCACTGCCTCTCTTGAGTATTTTAAATGTTGCGTGATTTTAAGAGCAGGGAAAAAAAATGGAATTTGGACACAAAATTAAATGAGATCACTTTCGCTTCGTGATTGTTAGTAAACATAGTTTATTTATTTTACTATTAGGGTATTTAACTTTCAGTTTCAGAAACAACTGATTTTATCATTACACGAAATACCAGCTTTATTGTAAAATATACACAACACCCATCCTTTAATCCCCCACCCCCACCTCCAATCACCACGGCTTACTACCCGCTCTAACTATACGCATATGTACTAATTACGTTCATGTGTTAGGAATGAGGAAGATTTTATTTTTTAGAGGACGCCTATCCGCATTTGCGTGGAGAGTAGAGTGAAAATTAATTTTGGAAAAAGTATCCTCAGTACATCCGACTGGGATTCAAACCTAGGTTTCTCCGTTATCGACAGTCTAAGACTATTGCAAGAGTGACTCGATGCCCCCAGAGACTTAGACCATTTTAACACTGAGGTGGGATATCCGTTAGTTAAATCCTGTAAAAGGTGTAACCTAAATTTACCCAATGATTAATTTTCGGTTATGTCAGGTATCGAACTTATGTGCCTTAACTCGGTAGCCAAAGGTACCACCAGCTTAGCTAAGCCAATGACAGGTAGATTTGGGTTCGAATGTCGGTCGGGTGAACTGAGGGTGTTTCCCCAAAATGGTTATCCACTCTTCCTCCACGTAAATGCGGGTACACTTCTTCTAAATTCATCATTTATTATGCCTAGTTCATTAATTAATTAGTACATATGCATATAACCGGAACAGGTAGTAAGACGTGGTGATAAAAAAACTTAACTAAGATGTCAGTGCTTATTAATTTATCACTAAGCGTTGTGGTCCTTAATGTACTGTATAGGCTGTTGAATTTAGAATATTTTCATGTTGAGGTTAAATTAAAATATATTTAAGCTTGTCACCTGTATTGGTGGGCATGCGGTCTAAATGTCAGGCTCATACAGTCTAACAAAATATGGTCTAGATTATTAACACTCACCCACATCAGTGGACATGTATGCTGTTTAACGCATCTTATTCATCTGATATATTTTAATGCAGACGAGGAGGTTAAGTTTCGAATATCGGTCATGTGCAGCCTACTAATTTTGGTTTCTCACCAAAGGTTTTCTACTCTTGATTCAAGTAAATTCGGATACATTTCCTCTAAATTCTATCTCCCTCATCCCTACCCCATTTTTGTGAATACTCAGACTGCCATGACGCATTTATATATATATATATATGATTACGCTAGTAAATTTACTAAAAAAAAATCTTATTATAGATTACTCATCTTATTATTACAATTTACCTTTGAGAAGATGTAAATTCGTCCGTAATTTTTCTAAATGTTTCTAACTATTAGTGATATAATATTATTAAAAATTAAAATGTATTTTTTTGTTTGCTTAGAGTGTATGGATTCTACGACGAGTGCAAAAGAAGGTATAGCGTCAAATTATGGAAAACATTCACCGATCTTTTCAACTGCTTACCGGTTGGTAAGTATAGTGGGAAATCGATCTTCTCTGATGACCATGTGACTATTTTAAGCTTTACATATAAATAGCGTAAATAGGGGCATTACTATAGGAAGGCATCATATCACATCATATCAATAAAAATTTACTAAGGTAACTTTAATGTGTTCAAACATAAAATCATATGTTATATAATCGTGAGTTTTGACTAATCATATCAAATGAAAGTTGAAATTTACTTGGGTTAAAGATACAACCATGTAAAGAGATATTTTAATCAAATTATGTTAAGTTATACTAAAGAAAAAACAACACTTTAACGTGAGAGTCTGACCTAATAACTTTGGCTTAAGACAAGAGAAAAGGTAAAGTGTTTTTGCAGTAAATCAAATATTGCTCCAGTATAAATATAATAGTTTAATTTTATTCACATGTTAATATCAACAGTTGTTGAATATCTGTCATGAGCATAGTTAGTTAGACAAGAAACTTTTTAAATGAAGAAGAAAAGTTGTCATTAAACTCCAGGACATCCTTGACAGATATTCAAGAAACGTTGATACCACCATTTGAAGAAAAATAAACTATTATACTTACAATAGAGAATGATCATAGATATTTTGGACAAAAATTATTTTTCTATAAAAACTGTAAAACACTGCCCTTCTCTCGCGTTCCCTACATTTTCACCTTAGCGCATCGATATTCCTAAGCTAACCAGAGAGTGATAGGTGCGTAAGCTCATCGGCTTCTTGAGATATCGGTGACCTGGCGGTCTAAGGGTAAGGTGTCGGACTTCTGTGCTGGGGGTCCGGGGTTCAATCCTCGGTCTCGGCACAGATTTATCTGATTGCCAAACCCTTCCTTCACCTCTGACAAGACGTGTATTAATCACAACTTGTGACTGTGTGGAATGCCAGGCCTCCACCGTGGTTCGGATTCTACGTTAAACTGTAGGTCCTCCATTTCATCTCACAATCACCCTACCATTACACATTAGCGTAAGTGCGTACAACCCGAACGGGTAGTAAGATGCGGCTCTAATAATAATATTAATACTTGAGATATAATTTAATCACACCTATCGGCCACTCGAGATAGGCCTTTTGTTGGCGTTCACACAAGATTAAATCGTATTAATATCGATATAATATCAAAGATAAAAGAGCTACGTTTGGTCAACATAGAGGGAAAAAAAGTATTTTTTTTATCTATTCTAATCCTGCCTTCCTATCGCGTTTCCTCTTTATATCAGCTACAAGAACAATACAATAACCAAACCCGCCTCAGTGGTTAAATAGTCTAAAGCACCATTCTCACAATCTACTTGACTTCCAATGACGAGGATATAGAGGTTCAAATCCTGGGCGGGGGCGTTATATACTGCATGCTTTTTTTTCTACTTTCACTCCATGCAAATGAGGGCACGCTTCCTCATAATTCAACCTTTTCTCATCTCAAACACATACGTACTTAGCACATATGCGTATAAATTCATAGTAAAAGGAAGTACTATTTTTTAAAATATATCTTATTGAGGTGTACTAAGCACATTTACTATTCGTAGTGAAGTCGAATTTATTATTATTAATAATAATAATATTTAGCACCGCGTCTTACTACCCGTTCGGATTATACGCTTTAAGTACTAATTACGCTAATGGATTAGGAATTGGGATGGTTGAATTAGAGGAAGTGAACCTACACTTGCGTGGAGGGAGAGTGGAAAGCCATTTAGGAAAAAACCACCCCCAGTTCACCCGACCGAGATTAGAACCTCGATCTCCCCGTCCATGGCAGTCGAGCTCAACACGACAAGCGCGTTAGCCAACTACGCCACCGAGGCTGGTTCGAATTTATTAAATGTTCTTGAAGGCATATCAAAGTTTGATAATTTTGATAAAAATGGCTTTATATTAAAAATATTATATTTCTCAGATTTTTATAATTTTATATACAAAAATCATATAAAAGTGTTTTATTTATAAAATGTACAGATTTCAGCAAAGGTTGGTAAAGTGCGATAGTATTAAAACATACTATTCAATTACTACACATTTTTGTCACTATACTTACCACAACATAAAATAAAATGAATCGAATTAATACTCTTATATTATGTAATTTATTCTTAGTTTTTTGGACGGTAAAAAGGGTAAAACTTTGTAACTGTCTAAATCTTTTTATTTTTTCGATGTGAAATCTTAATAGAAGTTTTCCAATCTTCGAACACTCTTAGTTTATAATATAACTTAATGATTATTATTAAAATCAGTTTTCTGTATTTAAAATATACAAGGGACTATGTCGTAAGAGTTGGCCATGTCTCTAGTGTAGTGGTCAAAGTTACTGGCTATAGATAGAGAGGTCCTGGGTTCGATCCTAAGTGCTTCCAGATTTTTCTGTGAAACTAGAACGTGATCCAATCAGCCTCGTTAGGACAAATAAGGGGTTACTTGAATGAGAAATTAGTTACTCTGGTCTAGAAAGCTGAGATTAGCGGCCAAAGGGTTCGTTGTGCTGACCACATGACACCCGCTATCCACAGAAGTTGGCAATATCTTAGCCAACAGACAGTGGCATCTTGGTTGGTATAGCTCAATTTCGGGCTGGCGCCACGGTGAATTGATAAAGTTGCTAATAAAAGTATGAGTTAAATATACTATTAAATAATTTAAATTATGGACGTACTATTTAATCTCTTTGTTTCAGCCGCACTCATAGAAGGTACCATTTTCTGTATGCATGGGGGATTGTCGCCTCAGCTAGGAGAACTCAATGATGTAAGTATTTATATTTTAAGAATCTTGTGGGTTTTTTTCCGTTGAAAAACTATTGACTTACGTAAAAATAAATAAACTTAAAAAATAAAACTCAATTATGTACTCATTTGAATAGGACGGCAACTTTTGATACATTATATATATTTCACGGCACCCTTAAAGCTAAAATTTTCGCAGAAGATAAACTTAAATTATTGTTGTGTTTACAAATTTACTGAAGGATCACTAATTCAATTTTTACTAAAACATTAATATATTTTTTAGAGATGGTGAACTAGATCACAGGTTCTTAAATGATTTTATTCGTGGCCTTTTTTCATAAGAAAAAATTAATAGCGACACCTTGCGGTAGGTTTATTGAGTTTTTTTCATACTCTCTCAGTTTTTGAGCAGTTTTGGATCATATTATAAATATAAAATGATAGCTAAAAAAATGTATCGCAAAAACTGCAAACATGCAATTATTATTGTCTACATTTTTATAATAATTAACAAACTTTATATTATACATATAACCAATGAAAACCATTAGTTTATCCTTGTTAACTATACACGTTATTATTAAAATTGTGTTAAATAATGTAATCATGCAAGCGTTTATTTTTGCAATTAAATTTTAAAAAAGGAATGAAAGGGTGTAAATATTATAATTTCAATAGTTATATGGTAAATATTTCATGTACCCAAGCTTGTCAATGTTTGCTGTGTCCGACAGATTCTTTGTCTTGTCCCAGGAGGGATCGTGACCCACAATTTAAGAACTTTTGGACTGGATAATACATTTAAAATATATTTGCTCCCATCTCCTCTCCCCTAAGGAAACTAACATAGGGAACCTCTTTTAAGAACCACTTGTCTAATTATATTGACATTTGTTAATCATTCTTTGATCATTCCTAATTATTTCTTGGTTTGGCTCTTTTTCTTTCTTTTACATGACTCCCAGTCTTGTCAGAGTCCAATAATTTTAAGTTTTTTTTTTATAAAAAGAATATTCCGATACCTTAACTCAGTCGGTAGCACGTCTGCCTACTAACCCAAGAGTTCTGAGTTTTGAGTTTTGATTCACGGTATGATCGAAAAGGTTGATCATTGAGGGCAAAGTAAATAAGAAAAAGAAACTGTACAAGATGTTGTGTCTATTTTATAATTAAGTTTGCTTGTAAGTTGTGTGCTTGTTATGATAAGTTGGCTCAAAAAAATGCACGTTGAATACACCTGAGTAATAATAATAATAATAATAATAATAATAATGTTATTAATACGTAGTAAAAGCAATAATAATATTAATAATAAATTTTATAATACTAATAAAAAGAGTAATAGTATGATAATAGCAATAAAATAAATAATATAATACTATAGTTAAAAGATAAATGATATAATAATGTTAATAAAAATAAATAATAGTCAAATATCAATAGAAATAAATAATAGCTTAATACTAATAAATATAAATATTAATAAAATAATTAAATAATAAAGAACATCCTAACAATAATCTTATTATAAAAGAGTAAGACCCAATCCTAACAAATCTTTCTGTCCTACAGATCCGTTCCATCCCGAGGCCTATCGATGTTCCGGACTCCGGCCTCGTGTGCGACTTGCTATGGGGTGACCCGGCTGAGGTGGGGATCACACACGCACACACACGCACACACACGCACACACACACACACTATTCTGCTTCCTGCTTTTTGATCACATGTTGAGTCCAGCATGAAAGTGTTATTTCGTTGTTTGTGCATTGCGTCTTACTATCCACACACACTTTCCGCATATTTCCGCTATTGATTAGGGATGGAGAGGATATGATTTAGTGGGAATGTACCCACATTTG